>JAPYYQ010000960.1:0-43905 GCA_030522585.1 Anagyrus pseudococci
GTACAACAAAATAAAAAAAAGAAAACAAGTACAACAAAATAAAAATCAAAGTAAAACAAGTACAACAAAATAAAAATCGAAGTAACAAAAAAAAAAAAAAAAAAAAAAAAAAAGAAAAAAAAAAAAAAAAACAAAAAAAAAAAAAAAAAAAAAAAAAAAAAAAAAAAAAAAAAAAAAAAAATGCGAAAATATTGCAAGCACAATAGCAGATGTTTATCAAGAATGAATAATTCAGCCGAGATTTCTTCAACTATTAATAATTCAAGCGTCAGGCTTATAAAAGTGCAGGAGCTTTAAAATTGGAGCCCACGAAGTATACAATCGCTCATTGTCCTACAGGTCCATTGACTCGAGCGACTTTGACACGCTATTGTTCGATCGGCTGGGAAGATTCCTACGGACGCATTCGGTCAAAGTGGATCTCAAGGGCACTGACATCCTCGGGGCCATCGAGTCAGCTGGGCGTAGCTTCGAGGACAACGCAGAGCAGGCGGTCGAGGGCCGCGGAAAGAAGAGTAAGTTAATTTCAACGCTCCCGCGCGCGCGACTTTGAAGTCCTAACGGCGCGCGACTTCACGCTCGTTGCCCCGAAATAATTGTCATTTTGAATAATTGCACCCGTTTACTTGCGGGCACACCTTTTCGGCGAGAGTGGCTCGTTCTAATTTTCGTTATTTCTCTATTCTTCTTTTATCTTGGTCTAATTGCAAATCTATCTCGAGTAATTGGGTTGAATGTTGAATGCGTATGGCGCGATGGTATATCTCCCCCGAGATTCGAGATAAGAGAATAGGCGAGTGGAGAGTTGACTTGAACAGCGCGTTACAATGGGAGTTGAATTCTAATACGGATTTTAATCGCGCCTCGTCTTTTTTTTTATCGGACGATCCCGGCAAAATCGTGTACGTGAAAATTAGTACGTTTCATTGACAAACAACAACCATCGAGTAAAGTCGATTAGCAAATCGGATTAGAGTGGAAGGAAGAGACACAAAAGGAACACGGCATTGGCAGGGCAGAATATAATTTAGAACGTCTTGGCGGCCGATTTATCAAACACGTTGGTCAACTCATATTCCCGCAAGAAATGAAAATAAGAAAAAAAGAGAAAGAGAAACAAGTCAGAAATGGCATTCCGGCTGTGTGACCCAAAAGCGCTATAGCAACAACATCAGACCAAAGAGAGCAGGCCATTACGCGAGAGAGAGAGGCCAAATCTCAATTTATTCGCTCTCGCGACTGCTATACGTTCGGGATGTATCAATTCCCGCAACGGTCAGCCTAAAAATCCATTTAAGCGTCAAAATCAAACCGGCTCTCGATACATCGCCGATATATCGGCCTAGTCGGCTCTCGGCGCGCATACATTGCGGAGGAAGCTCGCGATGACACGGGGAAAGGGGGGGGGGGAGGGAAGGATAGGAATGCAGCGGGTAATCGTCTAACAGGACACAGGCGTATAGGCCGGACGAAAAGTGCAGCGTGCTCGCACGGCACTTATCTAAATGGCGCGTGCGCTCTCCCGCGTATACGCAGATATACCGCGCGCACATGTGTAGAGAGAAAGAAAGAGCCCCTCCCCCGCCAAAGCCGTCAACCTGTCCACTTGTCGCTGAGGCGAGGAGTTGCTCCTGCTGCGCCTCCTCTCTTTGTGTTGCTCGCGAGACGCCTGACCCACTGAGGAACTGGTTTCCGCTCTTCCCCCCGGAGAAGGGCAGAACGTATACGCACAGGGAGGGAGGCAGGGGGAGAAGGAGAGATGCTGAGAAGGCGAAAGATGAGAGATATTAAAGTGGTCACGTACCGCTGATTGAAGCTACACGCGTACTAGTTTCGGATCTCCCCCCTCCCTCGCGCCCGCTCTCCTCCTTTCATATGAGCGAGGGCTCATTTTTCAGCGGCGCGACGAGTGAAATTTCACTCGGTTGTAGAGTGCAAGTGACGGACTGGTCTGTGTCGCCGCTAAAGGATATACCGCTGATGATGCTGCTGCTGCTATATAAGATGCCTCGTGAATTATGGATATCCTCGAGACTCGCGCGCGACGTCTTGACTTCCTTTTTCTTTTTTTTCTTTTTTTGCTCTTTTAGAGATTGGAAATCTCGGCGGTGTTTTGACGATGCTTGTGGAGGACGAGAGAAATTTAACGAGTGATTTGGTCGAATTTTTGGGGCCTGCGAGTGTTTTGCATCCAAGTACCGTAAAACGACGGCAATGATTACTTTCTTTTATGACGCTGGTAATTCTATAGCTGAATGGCACGGATTAATAGCCAATTTCAAATTTATCCTCGATATAACGCGATTCGATTAAAAATTAAATAAAAAAAAACAAGAAATACATTCATCTTGAAGCAAACAGCTCCTACGTCAAGCACGAGCGTGCGCGTCAAGTAGAAAAATGTCGCGTGTGGTCAGACACATTCCGGGACCGCCGGCTTTGTACGACTATAAAAGTAAACAGGCGAATTTATATTCACCGCAAGCTAACAGTAACTCGCGTTTTTCCGCAAATTCGAAAGTAAAGCACGCCCGCCTTATAAGCCCATTGGTTTCACAAAATAAAGTAAAGGTAAAAAATGAATGGAGAAGAAGAAAAAAAAAGAACAAGGACGCAAACGACGCCAGTCTCGGGCGCATAATGTTAAATGGCCGAGGGGGGCGTTTATCACTCGAGCGTTTCAACGCTGAGCAAACAAGTCAAGCTCGTTCCCCCCCCCCGCGCGCATATATCCGAGCCGCACGAGAAATCATTACAATTTCCTCGTCACACACGCTCTCCTCACGGAACCCGAGCAATTATCCGAAACTGCGCCTGCGAGAGGAGTGGACATCGAATTAAAGAGTCAGCGAGTTAATTGGGTCGATCTTCGCTACTAAAGTAGCGTACCCATACGGTACACGCGACGCGTGAGAAAAACGAAAGAGAAAGAGAAACTCGACGAGCGAGCAGGGGGACCAGCGGGGGCCGAGGTAGATAAAAACAACAGAAGAAAAAAAGTGGAGAGGCGAGGCCGGTGCGTGAAGGAGATAGAGATAGCCCATCTCAGCGCGCGGGATTTTCGACATACTTTCTTCGGAGCTGCTCTTGGACTTGACCTTCGCTGATCTCTCGGTCTCGATCTCTCGCCTTACACGCGTATATACACACACGGAGTGTATACACTCTCCAGGGGGGAAGGAAGTAATCGCGAATTCGCGCTCTGACACGCTGCTTGACTCGAGCGAATCGGGGGCCTAAGGCGAATCTCGGACAATCGCGTGAAATTGACCAATTAAAGCGGTAATGGAGGGGGGAGAGCTGGTAATTGCGGATGACTCTCGAGACGCTCCGATGCTGCTTGCACTCTGCTTCTCTTTAATGCAACGTTACTTAGCATCAACGCGTACACACGACGAGAGAAAGAGCGACACTACGACTGTACTCTTTATTTTTTTCTTCCTCTTTTCTACCTGCGCCGCTTCTTTGTTCCGCTCCCCGGGCTCTTGCAGTTTGGAATTTAACCTTAATCGTCGCTCGCCGCGCATTTAATGAGGAGTCCCCGTAATTTTCGTGCACTCGTCAATCATTTTTAGCCTTTATGACTCGCACACTCTCGCGCTTTATTACTGTCTATTGCGAAACTCGACGTTTTCTCAAATGTAATTATAAGACTTGGGGATTATCAAATTGAAAAAGAGGCTGTGATTTTAAATATAAGGTCACATTATGTCAAAAAGTAATTATTAGAAACTAGACGTAACATCGTCTAATACGTTAGTATAAGACCTAATTTCAATAATTAATTTCATATATAACGTAATTACGAATCTTACTAAAACCTTCATTCTTTTGCCCTACAGAGAAGGCACAGAAGATCCTCGGCCCGATCATCATGGCGGTAGCTCTGAAGGCCGCAGCCCTTCTACCCTTGGCCCTCGGCTTCATCGCCCTTATCGCCGGCAAAGCCCTGCTCGTCGGCAAGATCGCCCTGGTCATCTCGAGCATAATCGGCCTGAAGAAGCTGCTGAGCCAGCAGAAGCACGTGACTTACGAGGTCGTCTCTCACCCTCACCACAGCAGTAGCAGCCACGTGGTCAGCCACGACGACGGCGGCCACGGCGGCTACAGCTCCGGCGGCGGTGGCGGCAGCGACTTCGCCGGCTACGGAGGCGGCGGCGGCAGCAGCAGCTCCGGCGGACACGGCGGCTCCGGCTGGGCACGAAGCCTCGCCCAGGAGACGGCCCAGGAGCTCGCCTACGCCGCGCAAAAGCCCCAGGCCCAAGCGACGGCTCCGGCCGCGACGAAACACTAGCCCCTCCCCCCAGAGGAAGAGGCTACGCTTGTTTCTTACCCCCTTTAGTTTATTAATTATCAAGCGAATCGCGTTAATTTATTGATCCTTATCGACTGTCTATTTATCTTCTACTCTCTCTCTCTCTCTCTCTTTTCTACGTTTTATTTATTTGTTATACTATTGTTTTATTTATTTCGACGACTCTATCAAGACTGTTTCTCTCTCAGTGAGCCGGATGCGGACTTAGCGATTGTTAGACGATTGAAATTTTATGTTTGTTAAAAAAACTTGAGCCTAGCCAAAATCGACGAGTTGTGTACTGTACGCGTTGCGAGTGCGAGTTTGCGCGAGGAATTTAATTCTTTTGTTGAACTGCAAAACTGAATATTACGAGGATGACGAATTAAAGTAACGTTTTCTTTTTCGAAATGTAATTAAAATTTGTTTTCTATGTCCTTACGGTTAACGAAGGATCCAAGCGTGATGTCGTCAAATATTTGTCTCCACAAAGATATCTCGAGAGGCTCACCAAGCGTGCAAGCTCATTCGGATTCAATTCAAATATTTGATCGGGTCAAACCTCGGGATATTTATTTTGCAAGTTCAACGCTGCTGCGTCGGCGGTTGGGGAAAAACGAGGCACAAGTGCCCCACTCCAATTAGGATCTTCAAACTGTTATATCCACACAAGAGTGTGTCTCTTTCTCTCCAAAAACTGTTAACTTTAACGCCGGTAGTAACGCCGCGATCTCGGCGACGCGTCTCTCGCATTTTTATTTTTCATAAAGAACGTCCTCGACGCATTCCGCGAATAGTAGTCCTCCTTACTCGGCCAAATTCGCGCGGATTCGATCGCCCCCTCTTTCTCTCACACATATGTATCCGCGTATACGCACTCTCGTACGGTTTCCAGTATTTACAGTTACCAGCAGTCAATTCTATGCAAACGAGAGAGAGAGAGACGTCCGAGCTGTAGGGGGGCGATAAGCGCAAAAACAGCTTTTCCAAGGCGCCTTTACCTGTCCCCCCTCGGAAACACGCCCAAGCGAGATCGTACGCGCGCCTTTCACGCTGCTCCTTCGTTATTATCCCTATCGCTAAGCTCTCGTTTCTGTTTTCTTTTTCACCTCCTTCTTGCGCCCACCCTGTCCAGTTTGGCCTATAGTTTGCCCCCCACCTCTCACGTGTCGCGCCTTTGAATCGCTCTCGGGAGCCTCTTTCTCTCCCTATCGCGCTCGGATCTACGAACTTTCCCTTACTCTCTAGCCGATCGCCTTTTTTTTGTTCACGGGCGTATCCCTTCGCGCTTCACTTTCTCCCTGTATATCTATATCTCTCTTTGTCACACTTTCCTTCGTGTAGCGTCTCTCTCTCCTTTCTAAAATTTTATCACTCTCCTTTTTTGTTACCCTTCTCTTTCTCTCTCTCTCTCTCTCTCTCCGTCGTTCTCTTTGATCGTCTTTCCCTTCACTTTCCTCGGTCTCGCGCACCAGCCGCGACAGCCGTGTTCCCTTTCGTGTCGTCGCGCCTCTGTACATTCATTGTCTTCCGAATCCTTAGAAATCGGTATCGACGTTTACGAACGATCGCCAGCCGGATGTCTCCCCCTCCTACTCTTTTCTCTTTCTCTCTCTCTTTACTTATCGCGTCCTTGTTACTTTCACTATTGACTACAACCGTTGCTATATATACCTATTGCAATTGTATTATTTTTTTACATGGATTACCAATTTATAAATATTAACGATTAGCCAGTATAACCCAGTGCAAGGACGCCAGTGCCTGATGCGAATACTCCTCTAGCACCTATAACTATTCAATTGTAGTTTGCGAATTATATTATATTATATTTATATGCGTATGTACTTATGAGACTCTCGTGAAAATTTGTATATGACAATGACGACGACGTAACGCCACGACGACATTGTACTCCTCCTATATACGTGTACGAAAACACCCGCTCATCGATCTCTAGCTTACCGAGCCGTACGCGAATTTCAGTTCCCACGGATGAATATATTGTAACGGACCTACCAGTATATACATGCGAATTTGAGCGCATCGCGCATTTAAACTTGTGTATTGTAAAACGTGACGCTGACGAACGACATCGACCCCACTATATATATATACACACACGTACACGTACACGCACCCATACATAAGCCTACGTATATTTTCTTAACGACTGCGATGTACTTATTCCTGGCGATATGCCGCATTGTTTCTCATTTTTAACCATTTGCAATCCTTTTTTTTTTTTGTATTTGTATAATAAAGAGAGGCGAACGGCGCGTGCGTCTTGGTCCCAAAGAAAAAAAACAACGCCGACTGTGTACAGTTAGTTATGCCATGTGGTTTATTTCATTTTTTTTCCTTCCTCTTTCTCTCTCTTTCCCCCCTCCTCCACGTCATTCGTTCTTCTTCTTCCTTTTTTTTCTTTCGACTCCATTCGCAGCTTGGTCTCGACGCAGACACACAGACACAGAGCGAGAGAGTAAGTATCAAGATAAATAAGTGTGCTCCTCATTTTCTTTTTTCGGATCTGCTCGCGAGATCAGTCGAGTACAGAGCGGAGAGAGCCGCTGATTGCACGCCACTCGAGACTGAATAAATCACATCAAGTTTTTACATGCGCATAATGACACGATGATGGAGCACGTAAAAAGTGCACTTTGCGTTTTACACTCGGGATCCGAGCTCTTTAAATGTGCTTATCGGTTCTTTACCTCTTTCTCTCTTTCTTCTCTTTTCATTTTTATTACTCGAAAAGCTTGATTACGCGGGGAAATAAATTTGCTCTTAAAGGTAAGTTTGACAGATGCGCGCGTACGTTTACACGAGTGTAACATCAAAGAAAAAAAATGAAAGAGTCACGTGTTTGCTCGTAATTACCATCGAGCATAAACTTACTTTCTGAAAATCAACAAAAATATAAAAAAAAAGAAGACTAACAAAAATAAATTCGCATAAATTATTCCAGAGCGTTAAAAATATACGTGTACGAAAAAAACACAGTTTGATCCGTCCCGCAGAGCAGAGGAGCAAACGAAAGCTCGATCGGCTGGCTTGTGTAAAAAGGCCTAGGCCCCCGAAGAAGAAGAAAAAAAGGGACGTTTAGCGGAGCAATCAATCGGTCAAGCGTACGGGGACACACGGTGAAAGCGACGCGTATCTCGCTCTCCCCGAGCTCTGCTCCGCACATCCTCCTCTCTCCTCCTCCTCTTGCCCCGTAATCGATTATTTCTCTCTCTCTTTCTCTCTCCAGCGGGCTCATTCTCTTGGCCGTCTAAGGCAAGCGCGAGCTCGAAATCGGGTTGATATCCGTGTGGAGAGAAAGACAGGCTGCGGCCGATCCCTCTCGGTTCCCAGCAGCGCCGTGGAGAAGAAGAAAAGAGGGGGCCGGGTGGGCGAGAAACGGGCGTCTGGCTTTCTTTCACCTCCATATATTAATTACAAATTGCCCGGCCGTCAAAGAAGAAGAGATGGAGCAGGAGGAGGGGGGAGGCTGGACGATATTAAGAGCGATAATGAATTCCCTTAATAATCGCCCTGGCACCGATCGTTTCGCCCTCGCCGAGCAGTCTCTTTTTTTTCTCGTTGTTTTATATTTATATTTATTTATACATTTATACACACTTACACACGAACGCGCGGTGCTTGTGTGCGAGTGTATATGTATCGATCGCGCCGGGAGTTTCCGTGTTCCGGCGATCCACTGATCCACATATGAGGTTCCGTTCGTCGAGGAGATCGTGAAAGTGGCGGGCAGCAGCAGCGCGGTATGAGCTCTCGCGGTGTGTGTTGCCTTGGACGCGTACAGCCGCGGCTCTGGATACTCTCAGTGGCCATTGATTTTCAGGCGAATTTGTTTACGGCCGCGCGACAGATCCGAGGGAGCTCTCTATATTTTCTCTCGACGTTTTCCGACGTGTGCATAAAGTATAAGAGATAAGTGAGGATACCGGATTATCGTCTACTACCTCGACATCTCCAGCTCCTTTTCATTCGATATGGCACCGATGGTGTGATCTTTTTTTTAGTAGGTCGCTCAGGTGATTTGCGCGCGAGCCGAGATCGCCGAGATAACCGATTTTCGGGGGAGGGCAGAAGTAGACGGCGGTTTGATAATTATTGATGATAAAGACGATGGCGAGCTTTATCGAGATCTCCTTTTTCTCGATGAGATAAAAGCAAGTCGCGCTCGTGAGAGGTGGATCGAATTTCTGTGGCGAAGTTAAGGGATCGTTATTCGTTGCCCTGGCTGCGTTATCGTTAATGAAAAGTTAGAGATCTGTTATATTTTTTTATCTGGAATAACCTATTTATAATTTAGCTCGATAAATTTGAAATATTAAAATTAATTCACTGTATGGTCGAATCTTAGTTTCTTATAATAGAATAATATGGAACAACTTTAACGATACTTATTTTTAGAGATGATTAAAATGTTATTAACAATAGTGACGAAGAAACGAGCAATAAAAATTTTAACGTTACCATTTCGATAAAGCAAGGCTATTTTATCCTTCCAAAAATCATAAACAAGCCTAATATCGTTAATAACCCAGCGCAAGCAATTAACGCCAAAATCAGCAAAACGATTACGAATAAGCAGCCCCAACGAAAGTTTGGCCGTTTAGCCGCATAAAAAGCCGATCGCAAGGTGATTAACACGAAAAACCTGCGCCCAACACAATGCCTCGTAAATCGCGTATACGCTCGCTATTACGCGGGCATTAAAGTCCCCTCGGCGAGAGAAGTGCGGCGTCAAAGCGCATGTACGTCTAAAAGCATTCCGGACAGAGCCGGACTGCCGCGCGAATAAAATTAACGCCAATTTTCTTTGGAAAGCACAGAGGGAGGAGAGAAGCCCGAGACGCTGTGTGTGTGTGTGTGGGTAAGAGGAGACGGATCTGACCTGAAAAGCCTCGTACGAAATCGAAGGTAAAGCCGTGGTGCATATTACACGGCTGGAGAGACACGCGCGATGAGAGAGACTGAGAGAGTCCGCGCGGCGGCAGCAGCTGTCGAGAGCGACTTTACTGCGAATTCTTGGTTGAAGTTCCGTTTTTTGGATTATGCGTACGCGAAGAATTTTTACTTTGATCGTCCTTTTCTTCTGAGTAGCGTAAAAGAAGATGGGAGATTGCTTATTTTTTGGTTGATATAGCGTTTTTATGGAGTTTGGTTTGATTTGAGAGCGTACGATTTGCAGATCTTAAAATGATTCACTTTTATGGATCAATATTGAAGAGTTTGAAAATAAATCGAGATAGTAATAACGTTTTATATTTTCAATTCTGGCTTCTTTAGATTAACGCGTTTCTCAAACGTAAACAGATACATTTTTGCACTTTTTTCCGGATGTGAAAAATATGCTCAAGACCTGAAGTGTAACAACTCTTGTAAGAATAATCTCTAAAAAGTGTTGTTGCTGATAAGGTAGAAATCTGTGTCAGGATGCAACGCACCATTGGGATGGAAAAATCGTTAGAGAAAGTGCGTGAAACCCATTTCGAATTTTTATTAAAATCTACACTAACTTCGTTACCTGTCCGTTATCGTCGTACTCCTTGCGGATTAATTAATTTTAAAAAATCGCGCTAACGAAATCGTAATTAATAAATATTTTTTCCGAACTCCTGCTTAGACGCAGAAAAATAAAGGACCGTATCGTCACTCCAATCAATTTGGATGTCTCGTCGGCAAACTCGAAAGTAAAAGGCACCGCGAAGTAAACAATATTAGCGAAATGTTTATTAGAAATCTCACTCGGGCATTATAAAACAAAACTAGTTCAGGTGGTCAGTCTAGATTATCCCGTTTTCCGTAAATAATACTTTTAAATGTTCTATTTACGATCAAAGTCTTTTTCCTAGCCCCGACACCTATCATTACAGCAATTCAACGGATCCTTATTTAATTAGCAAGATAACAACCGAAACATTTAACAACCCCGTATCTGTCACACCTTCTATAACCGCAGCACATTTAACTCCATCTTAATTACCTCTTATTTTTTTCTTTTACCAAAACAAAAATCCTCTACCCTTTAGTATGATCGCTCTTACATCCTGTTTAGCCTGGTCGCTCTTTCGTCATCGAGTGTAGCGTCGCGCGTTCCCGACGGCAAACTCGCGTTTGCCGGATGTTTCGGGAGCGTGACCGCGAGCCGGAAGCGCGAGAGCTCGCCGTCGCTTTCGCCGCGAGCACGATCTTTTCGCGCGCCGCCGCCGCCGAGGACGGCAGCGAGAAAACGGTAACGCGCGCTCAAGCACCTCGACTGCCCGAGTTCCGGCATCGTCTCTTGGTGGGAAGGGGGGGGGGACGCGCGGGGGATGCTCCCTATTTTTTTCTTTCGCTGTGGATGATGGGTAGAGAGGCCCAGCAATTAGGAAAAGTGAGATTTTCGATTGGAGAACGCAAGGGAGAAAATTTAATTTTGGGGTGAAATTTTAGAATGATAGATTGTGTTTGCTTAGTCGTGGCTGTGTCATTAGCATAAGCGCGCGGGATAAGGCAATGGTCGATGGTTTTAGAAAACCATTAACAACAATCGAGCGGTTATTATTCATACAAGGGTGACATTACGGGCATTGCCATGCGCCGTGAGCATGGAACACACTGTGCTCTCGCGCCAACAAAGAAAGTTAAAGCGAGAGAAAGAAAAAAAAAGAGGAGCCGCGCGCGCGTCTTTTCTCATTGTGCAAGAGCCGGGAACGGCCTCTAAAAGTCACACTCTACTTTGCACCGAGTTTATTCGGATAAGCGCTAATTATCGCGTGATTAGCATTTAAAAACGAATTTTCCAATTGGCAACAGTGAAAGCCAATTCCTTCACGGATTTCAAGCCGAGAGACGTTTGCTCCACGTACGTTGGAGTGATAATCAACGTCTAGCCGGACAGGCGCACGCTGTATTAAAAGCTGGTAATTTTTGAGGCGATCGATAGTACCGAATATATTATTGCGATACGGTCGAGTTTTAATTTATTTTGTTAGATAGATGCGACTTTCGTGGTTATTACTTTTACGAATACATCACTACATACGGTGTATTTTAAAAGTTTATAACAGACGTTAAATCAATGAATTTTTAACGATTGATATAAAAAAGATGAAATGCGCGTACGACGAAAATAACGGTCTTACCGCACACGTCTTTTTCTACTGGTAGTATAGAAAGATTTAACAGCTTGAGATTTGCCGGTAAGCAAGATATTAAATCGAATGATAATCAGCCGCATTATCGAGTCGTAAACTATGATTTTTATGAAGCCCACATTCAAAAAAAAAAAAATAAAACAGCGTTACCGCGTCCAGCTTGACCGGCTGCTGCAAGCAAGCAGAAAAATAATTGCCTTCTCGTCAAAGTCGGAAGAGTCGGCTCGTTCAACGATCGCCACGCGCGAGAGTATAGCCCATACGCATTGCACGTGCGTGCAAGTAGACCGTCGGCTAATACGCGAACGGCGGTCGCATCAATGAACCCGGCGGCGCGTGCGACGTCCTAGACACAACCAGACGGAGAAAATATCCAATCGCCTCTTTCTATACGGCGACGAGAGAGAGGCACATCGTGTTTTCCGATCGGCTCGCGCGTTTTACGCTTAAAACTCGGGCATCCCGCCTTCCGTTTTCACTTGGTCGACCAAAGGGGGTTCCCCTCCTCCCCGCTTCGGCAAGTCCGAGCTGACCCAGTTGAGTCCACTGGCTCTCTCGCCGCCGGGAAAAAGGTCTCCTTGAGCGTGAGTCCGCCGGCCAAGAGACTCTCGGGGCCTACGGACACACGTATCGGCTGACGAAATATTCGATGCTCACGTGACTCTTGATGTCGATGGTTCGACGAACTCCTCTGCGGGGGTGTGGACGTTAACCTTTTGACGAATTTCCGAGTGATTCCGATCAAGCAAAGGTTTCTATATTTTTTCCTGTTTTTCATTGACAATTTTTTTTCGTCTCGCTGTCTCGGCTTGATTGATGGACGCGTCTGATTGAGGCTTCATCAGGGGAGTTTTAATATCCCGGCAAATCCATGCGTTTTCCTCGCGTAATTGCGCGATACACAGCGGCGGCGGCGAATCGAATGTAAGAAGACAAACAAAAATGGCCCATATCGTCGATTTTTTCTCTCATGCTCGCTCGCGCGGTCCAATCAAGGCCTCGGAGCATCTCATTATCCTAACCGACGCTTTAGCGCTTAACTAGCCAGCGTTTAATAGCCGGCAATTGTTCCAAGAGCGCACGCTCGCGCTAACTAGGCCAGGCTTCAGCCGCGCGCGCGCACACGTTCGACGATTATATCGAGGAAGCAGAAGAGGTACGAGACGAAGAATTTCCCCTCGTCAAATACGTATACGACCCGCAGGCTGCAGCAGGTGTTCAAAAGCCTCGGGAAAATCACGATGATTAAGAGGAACGTGCGCGCGCTTGCCCGATACGTTTCTAATGGGCGCGATATTAGCGGCTGCCGCACTCTTTTCCAGGCGCGAGCGGACCTCTGCTGCTGCTGCTGCGCGAAAATGCTTTCACACGCAGCGCGAAAGCTAGCCACCGGGCGGAACTGGAGCAAACGAGGATGGATCGGCTGGAGTATCCGGGCGATCTCCTGGCTGATGCGCGCTTATGTACAGTGTGATGCAACCACTCCCCCTCCCGAGTGTCGTAATAAAGGACATGCCCCGGCGGACGATCGCTCGATATTACACGAACGCGGCCGTAATTGAAAATCCCCCGTGGACGAAGAAATGGTTATATGGGAGAGACGGATACTACTGTCGCTGCGCGCTAATGCCGCCTGGAGAGTCGTTAAGCTTTTGCAGCTCTTGTTTTCTTGAGGCGCGCGGAATCGAGCGTAGTTTTACCTAATTGATTATCTATTATGGCACGCCTACGGCTCTTCCTCTTTCTTCTTCTCCTCTTTCTTTTGCTCTTTCATCCTTCTTATTCTCTTTTTTTTGCGAGAGACCCGACAGAGAAAGTGGATGCTATTCGCGAATCGAGTTATTACGTGATTTTTGCGGTTATACGATCGATGCGATTCGCTGAGAATATTAAGCGACCGAGGAATAATGGATTGTTAGGATGATAAAGTAGACGGCTTTTGGGTATAGAACGTTTGGACGAGGCAACGAGACTGTTTGGAATTTGGCCATGATCTTTTTTTTTCATAAAAATAAGAAAATAGAGGAACATTATTATTGACATAATTTTTTTTAGCTCGTGGATTTTCTGTTATTTTTACGATGATTAGATAGTTTTAAAAATAAACGCGGCATCGGTATGCCGCATTCCGCGCTCGATTCTTTTGATAAACGCAATATTCTTTATTTGCCATACTTAGGCCGGAACGATTTATATCTCGGCTGTCCTAAATACCCGCGCGCGATCTCCCTCTCTATATACACACATTTTCGCGAAATTTAATATAATCTCCGGCTAATAAACGAACAAATATAAAAATGAACCCTATCAAATTTACCACAACCATTGCCTCCTAAATCTTCTCGAACTCGTTATAACACATATTTTCCTCCTGTAAACATAATGCCCACAAGCGCGCAAAACCTCTGCTTTCCAATTTTTATTTTTTTTTTATTTTTTTCAAAACGGAACAACAGCATACATCAAGACCCGCTGACGACGTAGAGAGGCAGTAAAATTCTCCGCTCTGTTATCCCGAAAAACATCAAAACTTTATCACGGCAAGAGGATCGAAAAGCGCCAGAGGCGCAGTGTCGGTCTCGTTTGGCCGAATAAGCCGGGGGGCCCAGAATAAGTCCCCTCTCAATCCCGGTCGTTTTCAGAGTCGTCCAAAAAAGAAAAAAAACCGAAACGGGAGGAAACAATAGCCAGTTGCGGGAGAGTATATAAGAAGGCACGAGCTTTGACTAGAAATGAAGCGTGACGCACACGCTGTTATCTCCCTCTCTTTCTCTAAAGCCAAGCGTCCGGTATGTCGCGCTTAGAAGCGCGACAAAGCCAGAGCAAGGAGAGTCCGCGAGGCAAACGAAAATAAAATAAGAAGCCGAGATTGGAAATAGGAGGTGCGGCCAAAGTCGGGCGTCCATACGCAGGAGCGAGAGAGCGAACGCACTTACTCGGTCGCGCGCCGCTAGATGGATATTAGGCGATATGACGCGCGCGCACCCCGCTATACGCGCCTGGGGATCTCGTTTTGCAGTAGAGACCCCCCGCGCTCGCGCGTGTTTACGGTCGTACCTTCCCCTCTCCTCTCTCTATCACTGGACTGGCTGGGAATGCGGGAGAAATTTGTTTTTCATTCGCCGGAGCCGATCGACTTGCGCGCTCGATAGGCCAAGCTACGACTGGAAAATTAATGGTCGCGGATTTTAAGAGATTCGTGAAGAATCGGAGAGAAAAGCATGATTTTAGTAGGAGGTGGGATTTTTATTTTGGTTTACGAGCCGATTTAACCATATCAGCGGATGCGCTTTTATTCAGGTTCCCTTTTACCTTTTTATTTTTGTGGGTTGACGCGACTTTTACTCGGGTACAACGGAGAGTCGAAAAATTGGAACGCAGAAAGTACTAATTAAATGGTCATTGTTAAAGGAATTTAATTAATATGTAAGGAGGATGCAAAAAAGGGGGCCCCTCGGCGCGTGTGCTCGCCAGCGTAAAATGAAACGTTAAATAAGCCGGAATAAGGAATTGCTTTTGTGCAAATGCGCGCGCGGTTGTTATAATTTGTTTTACTTCTTTTCGCCGCGGCGAGAGAGAGAGAGGGAGAGAACTTTTTAAATTATCTCGGTCCACGGCAATTAGGACTCGCTATTGCGTGTATGGTATATATGTATATCCCGGGCTTTAGAGGGGAGGAGAAAAAAGGTTAATGCGCGAATTTAAAAATCAAAACGGAGGAATTCGCCGATAAAAAAAGAGGCCTTAATTTAATTAAAACGTCCTTATAAGCCCGGCTTTTCTCTCTCTTTTTTCTTCCACAATTTTCCAAGCAAGAATTTTTACGCAGTTAGTCCGATTAGATAAATTACCAGCTCGTCCCGTGTGCCATTTAGGAAAAAAAAAGAGAACCAGAGAGGAAAAGAAACAAGAGGAATCGCAATCGGAAGAGAGAACTGCTCTCTCGGTTACCAACATTGTATTCCGATCTTTGATTATACTCTCTCGGGACTGCGGTTGCGTTTAAATGCGCTCGGAGATCTATACTTATTACCGATACTATGATTATAATGTCCGCAATTAAATGAGAGTGAAGAATATTTATTCTTTACTTATCGCCAAGGAAACCGGCAATTACAGAGAAAGAGAGAGAGAGAGAGAGAGAGAGAGAGAGAGAGAGAGAGAGAGTCTCGCCCCTCGGGCATTCTAGCCAGTCCCCCCGAAAATCCGCCCACCAGGCCCAATAACCGTATCGCTGCCCTGGAAAAGCCCGAAGCTCGTCTTGCACGGCTGGCAATCATCTCGGCCATTAGGGCAAGGGAAAATAGGATGGCCAACAAAAGGAAGGAAGAAGGAAGAATGAAAAAAAGGCCTGAAACGAAAATCACAGAGTCAGCGGCAGGAGTCGCGCCAGCTGGCGTGATAGCGGGGTTTTAGGATTAAAGGCCGTAAAGCGCCGGGGCCGTAAAACGCCGGAGAGCTGGTAGACCCGGACCCAAAGAGCCCCCTCCCCTTCCCCGAGAGCCGGACTGTGCAGGAGAATAAGACAGTGGAGAGCCCCTGCGAAGCAGCGAACGGAGGGGTAAGCGGTGGGGAGGAAAATGGGAAGAAAAAAAAGAGGAGCAGAGCCGGCGCTGCTATCGGCAGAGGAGAGTCAGAGAAGAGGTGGGCGGCTTGAAGCAGCGGTGGAGGAAAGCGCCGCTGGGCGGGCCGGCAGGGAGGGACGGATGCTGACGGCGATTTTCTCGCTCGCTACGGTGGTTGCTCTCCTACGCGCGCGCGGCTAGCGGGAGGAAAAGAAAAACACAACACGCAGACGGAGAGAAAGAGAGCGAGCAAGTGAGCGAGAGAGAGAGAGAAAAGTACAGAGAGGTGTATAGAGTACGACATGGACGGCTAGGTTACCACCGCCGCGAGCCGCCGGCGCAACTATCTGCCTTAGACACACGGGCAGTATAGGCAGCAGCAGCAGTGCTGGCTTATGGCGGTGATGGTGGTGGGGTGAATCGCGAGAGAGCTCCCCGCGGGGCCCGGCACGCACGCGCGAGCGCCGAGGCTGCTATGCCGACCGGATATATAGAGCTAGGGCAGGGCTTGCGCTACGTACAGTTCACTTACGAGTGTGCTCACCGAGACAACGCCGCACATTTAGACACGCGGAGCCTCTCTAGATTCGACAGATCGTTTCTTCATCAGAGGCAGACTTGGCCACCCCGACGTGTCCTTCGCCAGCGTTGCACGGGACATATCGCAGCAGCCGAGAGCAGCAGCCTTGATTCGTATCGAATCGCGCGATTTCCGTTTTTTTTCGCTTCTCGAACCAGAGGTACTTGTCACTTACGATTTAACCATTATACTTTTTTTTTATTTAGTCGTTACACGCAGAGGGACACTGTTTGGGAGACGTGCATACACGTGCGTTTGGATTTCGGGGGTGTCGTCCACGTCGTACGGAATTTTTTTGCGCGTATGCTTGTTCTTTATAATCTTTTTTGCACTTGGCTGTCCGTGTGCGTCTGTTACTACTGATCCTTTTAGCAAGTGATGCGGAAGGCTGGCTCCGATGATCGCCGGGAGGGAGAGAGACTCGTATATACGCTTGCGGTCTCGAGGCTTGTAATTTTGTAACGTGCTTATACCAATCGTCGGGCAATTCAATTATTGACCCACGCTACGTTTTTATTTTTTGCATCGCGAGAAACGCAACTTCTTTATTTATTCCAATTAACGTACCGGTTTTAAAAATAGACCTTGCAAGCGAACAATAAAAAAAATTCACGTTAGTCGATACGCAGCACAGCCTAATCTTATCATTAATAATTTTCGCTCTATTTCAAACCCAATACTGAATTGAAATCGGAATCTAAAAATCCCCGGGGGATTAACCTGAACTTGCAGGCGCAGCCTAATCAACGATGTATCGCCAATCATTCGTGCTGAGCGGCGCTTTGGCGGCGGTGCTGCTGATAAGCGCGGTAAGCGGCCGCTCGGCCGAGCCCCTATCCCATCCGTCCAATTCGCTGGACGCGGACCAGCAGGGTCGCTCGGCCTCCCCAGCCGGCGGCGTATTCGGCGATCTGCGCTCGGTTTACCAGATCTACAAGGACTGCGCGGGTCCCGAGGTAAGCAGCTGCCTCAAGCTCAAGCTTCTGACGACGATGGAGCGAGCCTCGCGCAGCACCCAGCTCAACATCGTCGACGGCGTGACCCTCGTTAAGGACGAGCCGGCCAGTCCAAACAGCGAGGAGCCGGTGAAAACGCCCCAGGAGATCGAGGCCTCCCTACCGAGGAGCTTAGAGGATAAGGAGGAGGCTCTGAACTCGATGATCGTCGACAAGGCTGTTGGATTCCTCCAGAGCCACACCCTCAAGTTCAAGCTCCCCAATGTTGAGGAGCTCCAGAGGAGCCTCACCGAGGAAGGTAATTTTGAAGTTTTTTTGTGTACTTCTTCCTTTCTTCTTTTTTATTACGGATTTGCTTGAGGGGGGGTATAACCGATATGCAGTTGTACCGGGGAACTTGTTTCGAGTCGTAAAACATCTCAGATCTGGGGCTTGGTAATCTATGCAAATTAAAACATTTCTTTATCCCGCCCCGTATTTCCTCGCATGCCAAGTATATTCTATTATCGTACCGGCGATCGCAATAACGCGCCATTCCGTTTATGTATCTTTGAGCGGAATTTAAAAATAATGTTTTCTTCTTTTTTTTTATTTGCTTTTTTCAAACCTGACATCTTTTGATAAACAAAACACAAATAGCTCCTATTTCGGGAATATTCACAAAAGCGCAAACGCTTATCTGATTCTCAGGCCGAGGCAGGAAGAAGAAAAACATGGGCGGCCTTCTGGCGATTCCCCTGCTGATTGGTGGTACCCTGGTGCCCCTGGCCCTTGGCGCCTTGGCCCTGCTCGCGGGTAAAGCTCTGATCGTGAGCAAGCTCGCCCTGGTGCTCGCCTCGATCATCGGACTGAAGAAGCTCGTCTCGAGCCACGAGCACGGCCACCACGAGGTCCACAGCGGCGGCGGCTGGGCCAGGTCCGGCCAGGAGCTCGCCTACTCAGCGTATAAGCCCGTAGCGCCAGCCGCCGCGTCCTAGGTCCACACACCCGCCCGACACGGAAGTCACATCGCGAGTCATCTTCCATTCTCTCTCTCTCTCTCTTCTCTCTTCTCTCTCTCTCTCTCTCTCTCTCTCTCTCTCGTCTTCTCTCTTGCTCAGCCTTTATACTCACGTACACTGACCTACTTTACTGATACTTGTACTTCTACGTTTTCTTCTTCTTTCGAACCATCTCTGTGATTCCTTGTTTCCTCCAGACTACTACTACCACTACTACTACTACCACTACTTTTATGATAATCGTTGTTTTTGTTATTTTACGCTAGAGGATGCGGGCTTTGAGAGCTTGCCGAACAAATTTAGCTTGGCGCTCGACTAGCCGGCCCCATCATTCTTTTTCTCCTCTCGATTACCGGCGAATACGTTTGTGTTCGCAAATGTCTACGCTTGGTCGTCTCTATACCTCCTCCTACGACTGATCTTTCTCTCTTTTAATTCTATTTTCTCCTGTTTCTCATACCTTTCATTGCTCTCTCTTGCGTTATCTCATCGCCTCATCTCTTCATGTCTCAATTATTTATTTGTCGACCACTAAAAAAAAGAGCAACCCATCACCCCCACCCCCCATTCTTGCATCCTCGTAACATGTTGATTTTTTTTCTACGAATAATTATTTCTTTGACAGTTCTTTTTTTTGCTGTTTTTTTTTATTCGTTTTTTTGTAATATTTCTTTTTATAAACAAAGAGCAAAGACAAGAAATATTGAGTTGAAGCGCGCGGTTCACGCCGATCGCGAACACGTGTATGTATATTTTTTATAGAATATCTAATAAATTATAAGGAGACACCTTTGAAAAACCAAGATGATTAAGCGCTTGTCTATCATTTTTTTTTTAAACAGAATTATTACGTGCACCAACCAAACACAAAGACGTACAAACACATATGCATATATAAACATCAATATTTCTCTCTACATATATATATTTACAAACATAAATATAAGTATGCATGCATGAGCGAGGGGAGGGAGGGGCGACCACCAGCGAGCTGAAAAAAAGGGCCGATTCCCACGCGCGCCGCGACGAAGGAGGAGGAAGAAAGATCAAAAAAAGAGAGAAAGAGAAAAAAGGAAGAAGCGGGTAAACCGGTGAGAGCAGGAGGGGGAGGGAGAGAAGGAGATTTCGGGCGTGGGCGTCGCGATTAACGGAAGTTCGAATTCGGGGCCCACCTGCGGGCCGCGGTTATCAGAGCCTGACCGCGGATCCGTGCGCGCACCCGGCTGATATTCCCGCCTCTTTCTTTCTCTCTCTCTTTGCCTCCCGTCTCGCGCCGCACTCTCCCTCTTAGAGGCTCTCATCGCAACCACTTCCGGCCGCTCTCGAAACTCGCTCGAGTGTAAACATTGGGCTAATGAGGTTGATACACGTCCGAGGGTGCTGATTTTGGATTGAACGAACGCGATCCCGCTGTGTTTTTCTTTTTTCGAGATAAGAGACTAGTGGAACCTCTTACGTTGTTGTTTATGTTGTTATTGTTATTATGATGCTACGCGATGTAGAGTGTTATTAACGAGCTTTAATTACGAGATGTAAAGTCAGTCATTTAGTGTTCATTTTTTATTGTTGTTTTTTCTCTTAGCTCTTGTTAAATTGTTATTCAAATGTTGAAGAGAAATTTATTATCAGTTTATAATAGCAGATTTTGTTATCTTGCAGCATAAAGTTAGATCCAGAGATAGCCTTAAAATTTTTTCGTTCTCAATGTCGGTCGAGCAGATTGTACGGTAAATGTTAATAACTACATATTAATTACTGTTAAACTTGTGTTATGAATATACGGCACTTGACGTATATTTATAGCATAAAAATCAAACTTTTTATTCACACCCAGTGTTCAAATCGATTTGTTTTCGCGTTGATTAGTTAGACGTAATAATTCAATTCTGTAGTTAATTTCATTGCTGTTGTAAAATGAAAATACTAGAGAAAAAAAATAAAATCAATTTTCTACTCTACTCATTACTACAAATCTCTTTTACTTCACATTAGCAACTAGACATAAAGAAAAAACCGTTTATCAACGTATCTAGTCCGATAAAATCCATCACGTTAAATTGAACGCCTCCGAGTGGCTATCTCGCAATATCTGTAATCCAGTCGACCGTGGGAGGTAGCGGGGGAGTGAGCCGAGCCGATTCGCACGCGAAATGAAAAAAAAAAGGACGCGAAGGGCGCCGAATTCCTCGGCATCCTTTTTTCTCATCTCATTTTTTACCCAACGCCCCTCCTACCAAGAGTCTCATGAGCGACGAGGCGATCGTCTCCCGCGAAAAATCGATCTCTCTTTTTCGCGAGAGATGCAGGCCGTGGAGGAGACCGAGGAGGGGGGGGGGGCGGTGCTCTCTGTGGGAAGGCAGAGATCTCTCGCGCGACGCGAGTCACCTACTTGCGAAACGCGCGTGCGTGCGTGGTTACAAGCCGAGCGTACGCGCCGCATGTTTTCTGTATCTCTCTCTCTCTCCGAATGTGTGTGTACGCGCTGTGAGCGAGCTTAAAGTAAACCAGGCCGAGGCGGCCGAACAGGTTGGGCCGGCGCAAGTTCAAGGCAGCATCCGTACGGCCACCGCCTTACCGGCCACTCGGAGACTCTCTCTCTCTCTCTCTCTCGGCTCTTCTTGGAGCGAGTCCGGGTGGTCCAGCCCGGTTTCGTGCCTATACGTGGGCCGTGAATGCTGCTGCTGCTCGCGATGGAAGAGAAGGAGGCGGATGACGATCACGATATGGCCTGGCCGTTTTCTTTTTCTCACACCGGACCGTTCCTGCTTTTCCATAGCTAGTGTCGCTGCTGCTGCGCTCATATGACGTTTTCCACGCTGCTGAGCTTCTCTCTCGTTCGATGATCACTTCTGTACTGTTTTTTTTTCTTTCGTCGATCGATCGTATCGACGTTCTTGCCGATGCTCGATTCTAAAATGGTCTAATGTTTTCGGAAAACCTTTAATTTACGGCTGTGACTGGGATTTCTCGTTAACCAACGGTTCTCTCGAGTATACGAATCTTCAATTAAGAACCGAGCGCAATATTGATTATTTCGAAGCTCGCTATACATAAAAAATTATTCGTTCAAGGCAAGTCGTGTACCGTCCACCACATCGATTAACACCAAAGGAAGTTATAAGAAAAAGCCTGCATTGTTCCCTCCCAGCAACTTTTACCAACTCACAGCGCTAAATTAATCGCAAGAGCTCTCCAGCCGATTCCTCGACAGAAATAAAAAAAGAAGCAAGAATAAACGAAGACCCAAGAGCTCACTGTCGTACGTATACATCCAGGTAAGGCGTCGTCCGGGGACAGAGAGAAAAAGGAACAAGTGCTGAGGTCTGCTAAACGACTACGACTATACACGACGGAGTGCTGGACGTTTCTGTTTACCCGTGCCATTTTATCGTATATAGGGTGGGGAGTGTAGCAAGGCGAGGCGCGTCTAGCGTATACACACGTGTGCGAGCGCGCGCGCGGACGGCATTAAAACAGCTTGGGCACGGCTTACGGGATCTCGCCAGAGGCGATGGCTCTGGCTATTGGGGTCCGCGAGCGCGTTCGCGTTTCAAATACGCAACTAGATTTTTCCTTTTTTTCCCGCGGCTCTCTCTCTCTCGGGGCCTAGCGGTATACAGATTCAAACGACGCGACGCGCTCTCCTGATTTATGCTCACCGCGCGCTCGCGAGCCTATAGAGAGCTCTCCTATGCCTATAGGTGTGCATACCTGTATATACAGGCGAGGGGAGATACGAAGGGGGGTAGTGTATGCGCGTAAAACTGTTGTTTATTGCCGGCGGTAACAAGTCCGGTTGCGCTGATTAGTTCATGCCGATCTCCCTCCCCCTGTTCGGCCTAAAAAGTGTTACATGAATTAATTTGTTGCGAACTGTACGGAATATGCTGGGCGCGTTGTTATATGCACGCGCATATAGACGCGATCGTCTTCGCTGCTGCTTCCTCGGTGGATTTATCGTTGACGACGTGTCTTTTTCTCTCCCTCCCTCTCTTTCTCTCTC
Source organism: Anagyrus pseudococci (assembly GCA_030522585.1). Classification (NCBI taxonomy): domain Eukaryota; kingdom Metazoa; phylum Arthropoda; class Insecta; order Hymenoptera; family Encyrtidae; genus Anagyrus; species Anagyrus pseudococci. The sequence goes on from JAPYYQ010000960.1 coordinate 22,551, forward strand.
CTTAAAAACCCGCGATTTGACCTGTATTCGTTTTCACCCGGTGGGCTAATTAACATGCGATAACAGCGCAGGTGCGTTTGGAACATTGTGCCTGTTCTTTTTTTTACTTTTTTTTCGGCGAGTTTATCCGTATGGGGATGATGTTGCGCGAATATTTGTCGTGGATGTATTCGGGGGAATTTATGGTAATGCTCACGGCTCGTGTAACAAATTTAGATTGAGGAATTTACGCTGCTTGGTGAAGAGAGAGAGAGAGAGAGAGAGAGAGAGAGAGAGAGAGAGAGAGAGAGAGAGGACGGCGGCAAGGGGAGGGGGAGAGCACACCGGCTGTGTGTGTGTGTTCCATCCTACTTTTTCGCACTTCAACGGCAAATTTCATTAATGCCAATGGCTATGAGAGATCGTATCGCGATGAAAATTCATGATGTGCAGGATAACTGTAAGCCAATCGGCAGGCGTATGGTAATTTTTCATAAAAACAGTTATATACTATGGAAAAACGTATATTTTCGGGATTAACGGGTGTTTCGTTTTAATCGATGAAGAGAGAGAGAGAGAAAAAAGTCGACTCATTAATCGGCTACATATACGTGTATTCCTCGTTGGCCCCCGTAGCGACAAAACGATATGCCAATTCTGTTAAACGAATTCTTCGAACCGAGCGCTTATTTTTTCTCTCTCTTGAAAATAAATCGCGTTTTAAGAGTCGCCGGCTCTTAATAATAATACCTTGTGTAATGCAGCCGCGAAAAATCACGGGCGCGATTTCGTGAGAATGCAAAGTGCTGGGTACACGTATGCTCTCTCTCTCTCGCGGAGAGTATGACTCTCTCGGCTCGGATATCCAATTCATCTGGAAAGGAACGAGGTGAAAGTAAGGTTGAGCGAAAAGAGCCGGGAGGGGGTCTCTGATTCAACAGTTCATTTTTCTCACACTGCAGAGACTGTGCGTCGCCAAAAAACCTTTTTTTCCTCGTTCTTTCCTTCTCTTCCTTTTTTTTTGTTCTTCTTTGCTCTCGACTTATTTCGGCCTCGGATGCGCGCGTCTCCTCGTTCGTCCGCGAGCTTCGCCGGAGAAAGTGTTATAAATTTCGGCTTACGTGCCGTGGGCTCGATAATAGGCTCGAACGCGCGTGTGTCGTATGCCTGACGACCCCGTCAAAATTTCCTTCGAAAACGGTAAAGCGCTTCTTTAGATATTGGCCCGAGAGCGCGCGCATTTCAAATCGTCGGCTTTCCTTTTTTTCTCTCTCTCTCCAATGGATTTTCAACGTTTCTATATACGCGATCGTTTGAAAATGTATTCGGACATTGGTGGCTAGTGAAAGTTTCGTCGTAATTACGATTCAAGCCGCTCCATTCGCCTTGCCAAAAGAGAAAAAATAGACGCGCGCCGTCCTTTTGATCTCGTTTTCTCAAAGGCAAATTCCACCTTTGTTTTTCAGTCAAGAAAAAACACAAAAGATGGCATTAGAAATCGAAAATCTTAGGCTCGAGAGTGCGCGGTTTGTATATCAAAAGCCCGATGTCCGTAATGCAGTTTGAAAAAAAAAGCGAGGCAGACGAGAAAGTGGAAGTCCTGGCAGCGTGCGGCTGTTCTCCTTAGATCCGTATCCGTATCCCCAAAGCCTCTGTGCGCTCTCCCCCGGGGCGCTGCGGCTATGCGGTTGATAAGGCTTTACCTCCTCGTTTTTCTCCCCCCATTGATGGGCCTTTTACGGTGAGCCCGATGAATGGCTCTCGACTCATTTTCTACGGGCGAGAGATCGCGAGAGGCCTTGCGGTCTATGCGGCCGCGCGCCTTCGTTTTTCCATGCGGCTCCGATATTAATAGACACTCTCGCGGAAATGAAGGCTCTTTAGATTTATTGACTGCTGGTTATTGTGATTGAACTCCGAGAGAAAGAGATGGTATAGTCTCTTTTTTTCACGCTCTCTATTAAAGCAAGACTTCGAGGCGTCGTCGGTATTTCGTAAGATAATAGAGAAAAAACGACGTTTCATTACGAAAATTCTATCGCTTCTCTCTGTGCGTCAATGCAGAATTGAAGAATTTTCGAAAGCGATCCATCTGCATGCAATAACGCTTGAATTAATATTTGCATACTAATTCGTATTAAAAGTAACAAGGTGAAAGTAAGCACTGACGCGAGCCCGCGAGCGCGCGCATTAAGTTTCGAATGGAATTAATCAGACCCCCGTCACCTTTCTCACGCTGCAAAGCAAGAGAGAAAGAGACTGCGCGTCGCCAACAAATTTTTTGCTTACCACCTCCCCCTTTTGCGCTCGATTACTCCATCGATATTGTATTTCGTTCGATCATTACCAAAAGCCCTCCACATATCGAAGTTTTTATCAATTACTCTTATACTACTGAATCAGAAGCCACGTGCTCATTTTTTTTTCTATTACAAAATGTATGTAAAGGAAAAAACAAATTAAAAGAAAATAGACGGACAATGTTACAGTATTTGAGAAAGTCTCTCGATGCTCGAGAGCGAATGAGCATATTCAATGTAACAGCATCAACAAGACTAATAACCCAGGCGTAAATATTAAATTAATAATTCGAATCAGAGCAAAACACTTCGATAAATCAGGTTAATCCTCGGCTCCTTTTGCAATCGCAGTACATCCCAGGACTATTAAGTTATAGCCGGCAATTATGCCCGTTGAAGCGATCTCGCGCTCGTTCGCTCTAATGATCGAGAGGTGTACTTTGTTCCACGCGCGATTGCCCTAATGAAACACCACACGAGGACGCGGTCGATTTTTTTCCTTTTTCTAGAACACATGCGCTTCCTTACCCCCCCCCCCCCCCCCCCCCCCCCCTGCTGTACGAATTTGAGGAACATTGATCAATCTACCGTGATCCACGATCTTTTAAACCCTCTGTTAAATCGTAACGCGAGGGAGTGTTGGGTGAACGGATATAAGAGCGATAGGTGTGCGCGTCACCGTGTCTATATAACTGTATCGTTTTATGACATCTACTGTTATGTTCTCGATGCACATGTTTCCGCGTGGCTGCGGCTCTCTCGCTCGGCCTGTACAGTTCTCCGGCTTAATGAAACGGCGCCGTTCTCGTTGCCGAGATATGGGTGTCAGCGGGCGTTAATCGAGTTGCTCGCCTTCGCCTCTTGTGGCTATATAGGGAATTAGAGTTTTATTCCTTGTAAGGATGTAAATTTTGAACATGTGGTTGTTCAGAGATAATAGTTGTTTGGAAGCTATATTTTCTCAATTGGTATTGTATTGAGTCTCTGGAAAGTGATAAAGTTTATTTTGAATTTGATATTCCAGACATAAATCAATGGATTATATAAGAAGAGGTTCAAAGTCCTTAATTGATGTGTATTAATTGCTATGCGTCGCAAGTACACGTGTGCCGAGGACGTCACTGATAAAACCGAAAGTTACCATTCAAATTCATAAAGTGAAAACGTCCGGTTATGAATTTCATTGTCAGAGGATATCATTAATACGGAGTTTTTTATTTGGTTTAAAAAAAATGTACTGTTAAAACAATTTGGTTACTTTCGCTCAAATTTGGTCTATATTAAAAAAAAAAATATTCGAATTTGTAACAAATTAAAAAGAAGAGTGTATCTGATTTATATATAATTATCATCCAGAAACATCTCAATTTGATCATAGTCAAATTTTATTTATCGAGAATTTTTAATTTTTTTTGTTGATCTTGGCAGAAAAAGTCGTACACCAGAATGAATTATGATCTCTTCATTTACATAGAATCTAATGTACCTAAAAATATCAGTAATGACCTGCAATTACAATCACAAAAACCGATCTAACGGTTGTTAAGGATAAGTATCAGCGAACAGACCAACGCTTATCTACAGAGACACGAGTAAAAAAACTGGACGTGTAAAAATGAAAGTCATAAAAAAAAAAAGGAACGAGTGAAAACGTCTCGTATGTTTCGTCAGTCTAGATCTATCACTCATGTATTATACTACAAGCCTGGCAGAAAGTTCGGGCTATACTGATGATTCACTATTGTTACAGTAACCGGCCCGAGAGAGATGCTTTACTTCGATATTCAAATAAAAAATCAACTTCAAATCCTCCAACAATATTTATTCTCCAGCGCGCGAGTGTGCTTTGAAAGAGAAAAGAAAGGAAACCACAAATATAACGTAGGAGCAATAGATCCAAAAAATTTCTTTAAATTTTCCTTCGATCCTCAACAATTCCAATCCCACGAAAGTTGAATTATCAAACATAGCGGAAGTCTCTCTCTCGCCTCAACAGCAAAATGCCTCGGATGATTATCACGGTGGGAATAAAAAGAAGAAGACGAAGAGAAAAAAGAAGAAGGAAGGGGAGAGAAGGTGTATCGGTCCGTTAGAGCTCGCATAATCTTGGTCGCGCGAAAGGACGAGGAGAGCGTATAGGGGAGAGCGCTCGGCCGAGGAGAAGGTGGGGGCGCAGGGGGGCCTTGACCTGGCCTCGATCGCTCTCCTGCGCGCCGTCGGCGAGTTCACTCTCGCCGGCAGCACGCGCGCGACCAGCGAGGAAAGTGTTCCGGCTCCTCTCCTGCCACCTCACCTCCTCCCCCCTTTGCCTCTTGGTGCGACTCTCGCGGATATCATTTTTGGCAGACTGGTTAAAGCTAGAGAGAGAGAGAGAGAGCATGTGTAGAGAGGTTGGCTGTGTCGGATCGGCTGATGATACGCTTGGGAAGGATCTGCGGGGATATTGGATGCTTGGGCGATCGAGATGAGCTGGTTTATGAGCTTTTGGATATACTGTTTAATGGAGATCTTTTTTTATTGGAAGAGGGATGATTGTGTATCAAATTTTATTTTTAACGTATTATAAAGATGGAATAGTTATTGGGTATCTTTGTAAGTAATAGATACAAAGCGACAATAAATGAAACGACGAGGTCAATAAAGTTTCAAAGACTAGTACGAAAAATGCCCAGTAGCGAGCGTAGTACGTAGTCGGGCAGATTTACAACGCGAGAAGAGTCACCTCTCTCTCTCTCTCTCTCCCTCTAACACGTGTGGCATGCAAAAGGACTGTTTGCTTTTCGAGCTGATGCAAAAAACGAGGATCCACTTGTCAGGCTACCGCTGAATCCGGAGAAAGTTCGGAGACTTATCGGACGTTTCTATACGCCGGCACGTCCGGCTGAGAAAATATATATACGCGGAAAGAGAGGAGAGAGAGAGAGAGATATGTTGAAATAGGAAAACGAGCGGCGCTTGACGTCACGAGGCTCCCTGTCTCGAGATTCCCTGATATCTCTATCTAACGCGAATCGCTATGCGCTCAAAGATTTATTAAGCTTGTTCTTTGGGTAGGATCAGATATAGCCCGGGAGTCGTGATGTTTCGGGCTTGACACTTATCACCGCTTGTCTGCTATTGCTAATTGAGGAATTCATTGGTATTGATACATCTCGTACAACAATTAAATTTTATTTATAAAAAAAATGAACAACTAAAATTAAGATTTTTATAAAATAAAAGCTGTCGAGCAAAGCGAAGAGAGCAACTCAGTAGTCTCTTTGGCGCAACTCATCCTCGGTATAGGTCGCAAAGACTGCCCGCAGAGCGAGTCTTCGGGGTCAGTCCGAGGCGCGGCTGGCGTTCTCTCTTGCTCGAGGACGCGTCGAATTGCCCCTCTCGCCTCCGGCACGCGGCCAACTGCGCATTCCAGCGGCTCTGCCGGCAGAGCAGCACCGTTACGCGCTTCTCCCGCGCTTTCGGAATATATATATATATACATACACACGATTTGTTTCCGAGCCCTGGGCCTGCGTTGCGAGCAGGGGCCCTTGGTCAGTTTCTTCTTCGTTGCGGATTTATGACGGTCGGCGCACACACGCCGCGGTTATTAATCGTGGGAACGGCATCGCGTGTGCGCAACCCGAGGATAAGAGGCAGATCGAGAGAGAGCATTTATATTGCGCCGGTATTATATGGCGATTCGAGAGTGTGTGTCTTTTTGAAATTCACTTTTCACTCGAGCGCTGACCTTTTTTTATTTCGAAAACGACTTTCCCTTTTTGCGCTGGCCTTTGAAAATGAGCGCAGGATCAGGATTATTGCTTTGGTCTTTTCTACGATTGCATGGTTTATTGAAATAGCAAATGGAAAAATGTATTTTTTTTTGTAAAAAAATCGAATTGAAAACGTTCAAAATTTCTATTCAGTCAACCTCCTAACAGGCATTACTACCGAAACACTTACACTGCCATTCTTAATTAAAGTAAAAGCCGGGCGAATTAGCATCTAAATATTCGTTTACCATGCGAATCAAGTGTGTTAATAGTCTCTCTCTCTCCCGGCAAAGTAACGCTGAACTTTTAGCGTCCTCCCGGCCACACAATAAACAATTTAGAAACAACTTTCATTGTCGCGTTTAGCGTGCCCGTTTTCTATACGTTCGAGAAACAGAAGAAAAAAAACGGACAGCACACGACTGGCGCCAATGACCCAGAAACGCCTAGCTCGCACATTTATCACGGGAGCCCTGGCTACGTGTGAAACTTGTGTAATTTCTTCAATTACAGCACGCCGGGAATATGTGTGTATATACATATAGACCAAGAGCTTTCGAATGATCATATAGAAACTGTATCTAGGCGTGCGATGCGGTAATTATATCCGGAATAAAACTCTAGATTATCCCCGCGCATTTTCTCCTTTTATCCCTCATTTTTTTTTCTTATTCATCGCGCAACAAGTAATTCGGTCCGGCGCGCATTAAGACCCTTAATGCAACGCGTGCGACATGCTCGCTTAGAAAAGGAGCAATCCAGAAATCATGCGAATAAATGATTTTGTTCGAAGTAAGACGAGTCAATTAAAGTATTCAGCAGGGGAGGGGGGATGGACAATTTATTCGCTCGTTCTGCAAAATGAGTGGCAAGAGTGTGTTGGCGCGCGCGTGACACAGAAATCGAGCGCGCCAGGACAATCGCGTTACGGTATATACGTACAGACGTCGCGCAGGATCGCCAAGCCGGAGAAAGGAGCGATTAAGAGCGTCCAAGGCTTCGAGGATCATTAGAAATGAAGCGCGTCAATCAAGCACGTATAACAGCCCCTTACTCCGTCTCTCTATGCTCCAGCCGAGAAATTGAGTCATCCTCCGCGTTTTCCTTTCTTCCCTCCCGCTGATCCTCCCGTTCGAGCGACGACTCGTCTCGTAAGCTCCGCACGCGTGCCACGCGAATTTGTGGGTCAATGGCGTTCCCCTAACTTACATTGCAATAGAAAAAAAAACAGTTCGATTCTTCCTTGTACTCTTGTTCGCGACATGGCTTATCCGTTAAAACGAGCGTCACCTTGGAGTCGCGTTATTTTAATGCCTGGGTGAAACCGAATACTGGAGACCCTATGCCGGAAGTTGGCATCGACGAACCTATCCTATGCATCGAATTAACATATTATCGCTGCTGCCAGCTGAGATTAAAAATCCCTGGATAAATTAAGTGCCTCTGGCCGATAAATAACCACAGCGCCAAACTTTTACCGCACTCGAGACGACCCGCCTAATTTCTACTCAAACTCGCCGGGGCGCGCATATAGCCGTCGACTTTCACGCGCCGAAATAGTATAAACACGCTTCTGCTGCAGCAGGAGCCGGACGCGCTCGAAAGTCAATTAGCATCGGCTGGACAAAAGAAATCGGCTATGGAGAACCAGAGAAAGAGCAAAGGGGGGAGTGTACGAGGAGCGATGCGTCGGGTTACCTAATTGCCCGTATATGCCGGCCGGCGGAAAGTGAGAACCTGCAGCCGCGGATTGGATAACGCCAGAGAGAAGCCCAGGCCCTCGGGGAATTTAGGCCAGGAGCTGCTCGTTAACGTAACTCTCCCCCGGCTCCCTTTTTGCGCTCGGGCTATGTGCAGGCTCTCTCTCTCGCATCCGGCGTTTTTCGGCGGCAACCGGCAATACCGTATGCCAGAGAGAGAGAGAGAGAGAGAGAGAGAGAGAGAGAGAGAGAACGCTAATTTGTCCGTAGCTGGGGTTGTAAATCTTGCGGGATGGCGGTAAAGTCGGAAGGGTCCGGAGTTACCTTTTTTTTGGGGCGCAAGTGTCTCGGGTACACACTCGGAGGATGCGCACACCTGCGTGCTGCAGCCGAGCATTCGACAATGTTGAGAAAGCCAAGCGGCTGAGAATAATCGAGCCGAGTGTACGGTATATTTTTTCCATCTCCTCTCCTTTTTTCTTATTTCTTTTTTTTATAATGAAGAAATTGAATCGGGTAATTGATAATGCCCGGGTCTTTTAACGTTTGCATCTTGATATTTTAATTATGATAATTGTACAGGAATATTGTCCGGATGATTTTGGGATGTATTTTGAAACAGCATTTCCAGCATGCTAATTATAAACGATAAATTGTTAGATAAAATGTGAATGTAAAACACAAGCCGTATCTCTCCGCGTCTCTTTCTCTGTCGCGCGTAAGTTGAGAGGGGACGTAGTAGACGCGACGGAAAATTTCTCGAATTCCAAAGATTTTAACAGAATTTCCGATATGTGGGTCACGAGTTTATTTGTCGAGAGAATTGGTTAAGGATCGGCCACCGACGCTTTATAATAGGATAACACGAAAAAAAGAGAAGAAGAAGAGGAGGAGGGAGGGCCTTAAATTACACGGCTCTCAAAATATTACGGGTGTCTCGGCTGGTGCACACACACATAGCCACGAGGTGTAGCCGAATATATCCCGATAAATCACGGATATAATTTTAAAACTTAGCAGCGATAAACGCGATACATTTAAGCCGCCGGCTTATAAGTCCCGGCCCGGCGGGGCCTAAAAAGGTATCGGGACGAAAAAAGGAGGCGGAGGTGAGCCGAAAAAGAAGCCGAAGAAAAATCAAGCTCCATCAATGAATCTCTGCCTCATTATACGATTCCCTGCGCCCGTCTTCAAAGGCCCAATATAACCAGTAGTGGCGTTCATCCGAGCTTATACCGTTTTACCACTCGGACAACACGTTGTCCACTCTCTCATCTCTCCTCTCTAACCGTTCCATTCATAAATCCCGCAAGCGCCGAATCTGGCCGTCACCTAGATAATCCACATATTTTCCGTGCGCTGGGAAGAAAAAGCCAAGCGGTAAAACGCACCTATATGAGCGTGCGAACCCCGGCTAATGAGCTGGAATGTCTCGGGAGTAACGAGCTGGCTGGGAAGATCAGGGTTGAGGGCTAGGGCTTTCTCGAATTTCGTCGCGTGCGAGCTTTACCCGCGAAAGTAACGATGAGGGTAACGACGTTATTCAAAGGTTCTCTCTCTCATGCTTTATGCTGGATTTATGCGTTATCGCGCTGATACGTCATATACACCGCGGCATCGCGTGTATTTATCACGAGGTTTTTTTCATAACGACTTTACGTTGTCGTAAATCTGAAAAAAAGTGTTCGACATCCCAGACGTTCTTGCTACCGGCTTGCAAATACATTCCCAGACTTGGTAACATTAACAAATTGTCGAACGGAGAAACGGAAGTACTGTATAAAGCATCGGCAAGCCGCGAGAGAGAAAGAGACACCGAGCGTGTTCGCATGAATATGTAAAACGAGAAAAAGCCTTTCTCGAGAGCCCGCTTGGACGAAAAAAAAACATAATGAAAAAATAAGTAAAATAAGATTAAAAAAAGAAATTGTCGGGAGAATAGCCGGCGGCTGTCGAAACCGGCCCTTAGCGCGGGCGTTTTCTCGGCCGAGCGTTTTTGATAGTTCGGTATCGGCACTTTTGAGATACAAATGACACACGCATATAACACACGGACTTGTGGCCGGCTAACGGCACTAATCCAAGCCACGTGGACCGACGTAGTTTTGTCAGTCGAAGAGACCGATTCTTTCTTTTTATTCGATCGATCTAACGACACCTCGTACAATGGGACTTCTCGAAAAAAGATTGACGTTTGGCACTAAACGAATGAGCGAGACTTTGTCAGTTCTCATCTTGATTGGCTGTAACCCCGATTTAACGTAATTACCTCGAGCGATAATCCTATTTAACGACTGCGCGTCCCATTAAACGCGGCGGAGGCTTAACCCGCGGAAAATCCGCGATGCATCGTATAACGAATTATTATCGCGCCTATTAATTACGCGACTGTAGAAAAGCTGCATCGTCATCGCGAATTAGCATCCCATAAAGCAATTACACGGTAGCCCAGCGAGTATCGATTGAACGAGAGAGCCGTGGTTTTTTTTTCGGGAACACAGCCATTGAGCGAGGGCTAATCGTGAATGGATCGAGCGAAGGAGAGAGATGTATTCACGTACACGTGCCGCAGTCGGATTTCGAAAATCCAACCTCTCCGCGCGGCAACTTTTTCCTTTTTTGCATTTTATTTACTCAACGACTTTCTGTCCCGACCCCCATATGCTGCATCTCAAGGGGAATCGACACAGATTTTTCTTTTTATTTCCACCGAGGTTTCTATCTGGGCGTGGAGCCGGCTGGTCCTACTCTCTGGCCTCAGCTGTAATCAAGTACTGTTAAGTATGTCTGTTGTACAGACGAAATGATGCGTATTATCGCTTATTGTTAATATAGTTTTCGCCACGACTGAATAAATTGACAATTTTTTCATTAATTGGTTTTATTAGATAAGCGATGCTTTATGCCCGTCGTAAAAGGATGAACAGGAATGCTTGGCATTTCTTTTTTTATTTCGCATAAAATACACGTAACTTTGCAGGTGACTAATATTAAGTGAAATTATTGTCGTTCCGATTTCTAAAAATAGCCTTAAAGAGGCCGTTTACACTCTGGCTACATCAGATCTGCCGAATCATTTCGTGACATTTTTTAAAAGCGTTTTTTATTCAATATAAAAAAAATAATTTTGTAGATCTTAACGTTTATTACAAATAGCATTTTTTTAACGTATGCTAATATAACGAAGCATTGTACTCTCGGCGTTGAGAAAAATTTTTTTTTAAAGATTTGATTTTGTTCAAAGATATTTTGATTACCGTTATACCTCCGTACTTCTGAAATACCGAATTGAATAAAATTTTTGGGGCTAATGAGTTTCAATATTTATGAGAAAAATATAATAGTTTCTATCAAATATCCTTTCATTCGCAGCTTCCGATGTCTTAACCATTTCCATTACGTTTAACAGTTTTTTTCTTGTTATTTAAAACGAGCTTTACAATGAAAGTCAATTTGTCAAATCTTTTTTTTTTTACTTAATGAAACAGTAAAAGTGAACGGCGAAAGTCGATCGTGAACTCAAACGCCTAACAACATTCAAAATATAGGTTTTCGCAATCTTATCAATCAATCGTGATCCTTAAAACTAACGCAGAAACCCAAAGATGGCCCATAAAAAAAATTGTTCTATCGAAAATGAAAAAAAAACGGCATTTGAAAGTCAAGGTGGGAAACGGTGTCTATCCGTCAGAGATGGCCTTTAATCGGTCAGCTCAAGAGAGTCCCATGGTGTGGACCTTCGTCTCCCCGGCAGCGGCGAGAGGATCAGGAGATTCGGGAGGGAGGGAGGGAGGGATAAGCGAGAGGTACATCGCGCGAACGAGAGAGAGCGAGGGAGAAAAAGCGAGTGTAGCGGAGAAAGAGCGAGCATCGCGATGCTCCTCCGAAAAAAAGGCAGGCAGCGAAACGCGAAAGGCGGTGGAGGAGGAGGAGAAAAAAAATTGAGGAGAGCCCGGGGAGAGAGAGAGGAAGAAAGCGGCTGGCTGAAGTAGCGGGCAGGGAGAGAAAGAGGGACAGAGGAAAAAAAAGGAGAGGAGAGCATCTCCCCGGCCTTTGGACTGTGTACACAGAGCGCGCGGCGACGGTGGGCCGCCGGGCACACATCCAAAGAGAGCAAGCGTCAAGGGGGGGAGGACGAGGGGATCCCGGGAGAGGAGGTTCTTTCTCTCTTTCTCTCTCGTTGCGGCGACATGAAGAGGAGCGCGCACGCACACGTTAATACTGGCTGCTGCTTACCTGGCGCGCCGTGTGCCGGGGGCCAGGCTGAGTAGAGGCGCCCGCGGGAGAGCCAATAAGCAGCTGCCCGGCTGGTGGGGGCCATCAAAATTTCAAAAACGTACGCGGACCCCTTTCGCGTCCGGGGATAAAAGCCAGCCTCGTGATTCTTTTGGTCAGTACCGATACGATCGTCGTCGTCGTTCGAATACCGAGAGCCCGAGAGGTCCGAGAGAGAGAGAGAGGCTCGTAAGGTCCCCGAGAGTTCGAGGGAAAGACAGAGACTCCAAAAAAGAAGAAGAGAAGTTCGCGTGCCCCGAGGCTTACCGACGGACACATTTTGTGAAGTTCGACACTTTTGAACTGTGCTTAAAAGCTCCAAAAAAGCTCGACAATGCTGAAATTCGTGGTTGTTTGCGCCCTCGCCGCCTGCGCCCTCGCTGCGCCCACCCAGGAACACCAGGCCTCGATCCTCGAGCAGGCCTACGACGTATACAGCTCATGCTCGGCCGAGTCCGATCTTGCTGTATGCCTCAAGCTCAAGGCTCTCGGATTCGTTGATCGCGCTGCCCGCTCGGCTGAGATCGACGTCGTCGACGGACTCAAGATCGTCCAGAATGACGAAGCTAAGGCCAACAGGTGAGAATCTCCTCAGCTTACTTTTATCACAACTTTTTTTTTAATATTTCAAACGATTTTACTTTATCGATAATATAAAAATAACGTCGCTAAAATAAAAATTTTTCTATCAAAATAATAAAGTATTGTACACAATAAAAAAAAAACAATCTTTTTTCTCACAAAGCACACTTGCATCGGTGCTCAATACTATTACTCAATTCACGGATAGTGAAAGCAACGTAACAGCAGCAGTACTAAAAAATAAAAGAAAAAAACACTAATTCGTGCATTAGCTTTTATTACCGCATCGGGCGCGTCGAAAAGTAAAACTCATGAAAAATCGTGCTTTAGCGCGCGCACGACGCCGGGCACTTCGCCTCCGCGTTGCATCCGAAAGAGAAATTGTACGGAGAAAATGCGGGCGGGACAGGCAGGGAGAGAGATGGTTATCTAAGCGCGGGAGAGGAGCCACGCTCGCTGGGAAAGTGAGGGATAGAGCGCGATTACGCGAATGGCTAGACGCGAAGGCGAGAGTTGTATCGGGAAACCCCGTCAAAACAACGGTCGATTAAGATTGTCGAGAATCAAAAAAGGAACAATAATCTTTTTTTTTGGAAAATGGAAAAATCGAAGAGCTTAATAATAATCTTGTGTCTTTTGTTTTCCAGCCGTGCTGACAACGCTCGCTCGTTGAACGACGTCGAGGCATCCCTGCCCACCGAGTTGGAAGCCCGTGAGGCCGCCGTCGACGAGGCCCTCCTCGACAGGACCGCTCGTTTCCTCTCGACCCACACCGTCGAGCTCAGCCTCCCCGAGGAAGTCTCCCGCTCGTTCGACGAAGGTACGTCAACATCTCCCCGATGACATGGCATTTTCATTCGTTTGACCCCAGAGCCACATTCACCTGACCCAGAAAAAGCAACTCGTCACGAATTAACCGCACGAAATTTTGTCTACAGCTCGTGGCAAGAAGAAGAAGATCGTGAAATCCCTGCTGCCGATCCTTCTGCTGCTGAAACTCAAGGCCGCCGCTCTGATCCCGATCGCCCTCGGCGCCCTGGCTCTGCTGGCCTTCAAAGCCCTCGTCGTCGGCAAGATCGCCCTGATCATCAGCGCCGTCATTGCTCTGCAGAAGCTGCTCGGTAACAAGAGCCAGAGCTACGAGGTCGTAGCCCACGAGGTGCCCCACCACCACGACGAGCACCACGGCAGCGGATGGGCGCGATCCCTCGAGCTCGCCTACAACGCCCACAAGCCCACCGCCAACTAAGCGCCTAGGCTCCCCCACAGCCACCCCCTTTTCCCTCCCTCCCTCAGCAGCCAGCCCAGCCCCCAAGTATCTCCGTCTCTCTCTCAGCAAGAAACTAAGGGGCTGCGCCGGTACACATTACATCTCGTCCAAGGCGTTTCTACTCACCGTATAGGCGAGGGACTCTGCGCGACGGCGCGTTGCCGGGACCATTCTGACTTAAGTCTCTCTCTCTCTCACCACCAACATCTCGACAGCTCAGGCGTCAAGCTTCTTCAATTCTCCCTCTCTACTCTTTGTCTCTCCTTTTTCCTTCCCCCGATATCATTTACCCAACCCGAAAATCACGGGAACGACGACGACGGCATCCAACACACGACAATGACGACGATCCAACGACGACCCATAACCGCACCGACTCGACGTCAACTTGCGACTGGACAGTTTACGACGAAGTTTTGTTGTTGTTATTGCAATCGGACGTTCTTTACCGTCAGCTTTATCGGCTGGCCGTAATACGTGACACGACGTGGACAATTTGTTGAAGTTTCGTTTTACTTGTATTATCTCATCATCGGACATCAAACTGACAATCGACTTGTGAACTTGACCGAGGACAGTGACTTATTTGACCGCGACTGATTGTTGAGTGTGCGTTATTGTTTCTCCCCTTCGACTCGGGACTTTTCTATCCACCTCTATCTATCTCTCGCTGTATCCCGAGGGACACTTGTTACAAGCTTTTATATTTCATGGAATCAAGGACTAACGAAGTTATCGTCAACGGGAGATTAGACTGAAGTGGTCGCGCGCCGGGTCGCTGCTGGCCCCCGCCTATACAATCATCGTCCACGGAGTCCATCGGCTGTTGGTGTTCCAGTGAAATAGAGCACGACCGCTGCGACTGGCTCCTAGTCATCCACGCGCATTACCCCGCACACGCCACACAGAGATTATTTGTTTTCCAATGATTATTTAATATTTAATAACCGGGCCCACCGCCGAATCACACGGCGACCCCGGATCATCAATGTAACTTATGTTCTATTTATAAATAAACCTTAATACGTTTTTATTATAAAAAAAAAACGAGTTCCACGACTCTCTTCGAAAACCTCATTTGGCCTTTCCCTTTCGTACACGCACGTCCTTTACACGTGTAAGCGCTGCTGCGGCTAACGAAATCACACCGCTGAAACCTGTGATTACCGGCGGCTCGATTTTACCATGTAAATGAGATTCGATTGGCTTTTCGAAAAGATACGGGACTTTTAAAATTACCGTTAACCCTCGCACGCGGCCTTTACAAAATGTATACGCATATAAGTGCGTTACCGAAAACAGGATTTCGGATATATACAGGGGGAGGACACGGCCAAACGTCGAAAACAGTACAATATCTAATTTTGATTGATTGTTATTATTATATACGGCGTGTCAACAGGAGAAGGAGAAAAAAAAACCGTTGTTCATTTTCCCATCCTTCTTTTTTTAAAAAAGGATCCGATGTTCCTCGAAAAATCGAGGTTAAAACGTTCGGCTCTCGAACGCGCCTGGATAACTTAACGACGTTCTCTCTCTACCTCTCTCTCTCGAGAGAGCCTCCTGCCGCGGCCAAAACAAAAAATAAAGAATACCAAAAGTTCACGGTCAATTACGATTGAGACATCTAGCAATTATCAAGCGAAAGCCAGGGCTTTTCTTGGGAACGATGACATATACGACGCCGGGGTCCACAAAATAAGGTCACACTCTCACACACACACGTTTGGTGCCATAACGCGCGGAAAGAAACCCTCCCCCCTTATATACCTTTCGACTAATTTATATATCCTTAATGCGATAACAAACGTTCTCTCCCGAGGTTCTATGGAGCAACAGAGCAAAAAATAAAAAAAGAAAGAAATGGAAAAAGAGCCGACAATTTCTTCATTCCATAAATTACCATAAATTGAAAAAGAAAGTCGGCTCGCAATTATCGGATAAAATTTTGACCTCCCTGCGCTCAGCGTTAGCGGTATATGTATAACCTTCACTTTTGGCGGATCACGCGCGGAGGGCTTTCTCCGAAATTCCCGTCGGTGCTTCTGTTCTTCTCTCTCTCTCTCTCTCGCGACTCCGGAACTCACGTTGTGCATCCGGCGTGTCGTCGTTTCCCACGAGAGAAGGTGGTTATAAGGGGGGTACTTGTGAAATCATCACTACGTCTTCTTAGCGCGGACCTAACGCGTGCGGGGGCGGGGGAGGATGGCGGCGGAGATCGGCGAGGAGCAAGGCAATTGCTTTACTTTCGCCGATCCGCCAAGTGAAACCGATTGTTTTGTTTCCCTCGCGCGCAACTGTGTGAACGCCCTGTGCGCGCACGGGAGTCTATATAGCTCGCTCGCGCTGGATAAAGGTACAGCAGTTCTGTTCAAGACACGTCGAGGCTCGTGTGCTGGGATTTTACTTTTCAGCAACGTAGAAATCGAGATTCTACTTTTTTTTTCTTTTTTTTATTCGCAAGTTTGGTGCGCGATCGTTTTGGTAGTCGATGATAAAATGTAAAGCTGGTACTTGATCACAATTCAGTGAATAATCGTGACTGTGGGAGTGTGAATGGAAACATGGACTGTAGTCATGAGAAGTGTTTTATTAGCCAAATTGGAAGATGGTGTAGAAAGTTGCTGAGAAAATGGATCAATTGGTGTGAAAACTGATGATAATAAATAATCAAAATTCGAGGCAAAGCATCGATCGGTTGATTTGAACAAAAAATTTAGAAATCTTGCCTAATTATCAGATGTAGCACATTCGCTTGATATTTTAATGCACCTCAAGTATTATCAGCCAAAGATAAATATCGAAACTAAAGAAAAATCATTCCAAAAATAAGTAACCCTACTAACTAACTAAATCAAAAAGAAAAACCAAAATGAAGCCTTCACTTCGCAACCTCTGGATTCTCGCTTGCATCTCCAGCGGGCTGACGGTAATAATGGACCCGAGCGAAAAAGACGAGTCTCAACTGCCACCCGAGCTCTATCAGTCGGACGAGCCGCAGAGCTTCAACGACGCTCTGCGCAGCTGTTTCGCCAAGCGGAGCTACGGTACTTTGGAGTGCGTCAATCGCGGCGCGCTCTCGGCACTGCAGGCCTGGAACGACGACGACTGCCTGGACTTCGGCGGCGTGAAGATGGAGCGCGCCGAGAGCGAGAGTCGCAGCATACTCGACCTGGACTGGGATCCCAAGGACTTTGGTAACGTGATAAAAGCCGCCTCGAGGATGCTCGAGCGCAGGAATGTCAGATGGGATCTGGGAAACCTGTATCCCGGCCTACAGATGCGCATCGGACCGACCCTAACTGGCAACGGTGTCATTGAATTCGTCATGGACGAGAGGAGTGGTCATTACCATAATAGGCAACTTGGTACCGGTTAGTATTGTAGATGTGGATGAAGTTGTGATGCAGATGTCGGAGGTAATGATTGTTTGTGCATGCTGAGCGATGGAGAAAATTCAATCTCGATTGTGTCTTACCGATCGAGGACGTTACTACTTACATGTTAACTAAATATATTTTGTATAGGTTTTATTTTTTTCGTAACATTGCAACGTTTCTTTTTCTTTTCTTTAATTATTTGACTTACTTAACGAAAAGAAAACATCACAAACCCAAGAAATACCAAAAGCACCAGCCTGCAATTTCCCCATAAACGTTTCAATACGTGCCTTCACGCGTGAACAGCACAGAACCGCTCACTAATCAAAGTAAGCCAAACCGCCTTGTCCGTCGTTCCAAGAAGAGGAGAAAAAAGCCCCTTGCATTATCCCACCCAAGCGAGGAATTTGCATTACACTCGAAAATCCACTAGCGAGCGCCCTCTCCTAAAAGCCATCAACCCACTTCTGTCGCATTCCACAGCCAGCTCGGCTCTCCGATCTAATTAATCAATTAAACTCCACGAAAGCGCCTCTGGAAAACTCTCTTTTGAAGCCTAGAGAGAGAGAACATGCGTCCATAGCGCACAGCAGCGCCAAACGCGGATGCCGTGAACCTTGTTATAATACCGGCCGTGGCCTTGCCTACCGACCAAAGTCAAGTTCAAGGCTACGGCTTTCTACCCGGGGGTTCCGGCGAGCCGCGCGAGGCGGCAGCACAGCCAAGGCCTCCTTAGTCTCAGCTCGCTCTCGCTTTATCCTTCCAGGTAGGCTACTCATGCGCCAGCTCGTCCTGCCGTTTCTCCTCGGCTTCAAGTTCAACCTGTCGGCGCTGCTGCCGCTGCTCTTTGGCGCTCTCATCGTCATCACCAAGAAGGCTCTGCTGCTCACGAAACTCGCCCTCTTCATATCCGGCCTCCTTGGCTGGAACTCGGTATTTGGTGGGCTTGGTGGACTTGGCGGACTTGGTGGACTCTCCAATATCGTGACCAGTGGTTAATAATGTTTTTTTATGTAGCCTTAAATCAGCTTTGACTTATACATTTTAAAGATCTCATACACGCTTATAATCTTTTCATGAATTGTCAATGTCTTCCGCATTGACCACTAAATTAAGGTCTTGAAAAAAGTAACGATGGTCAAGACTTGCAGAGCAACATTAAATTAACTCCAACGCATTAAATTTTCATGGAGTTTATCAGTACGCACAGATCGGGTCTTTCATCGCGCAATTAAACGCGTATTAACGGCGCGCCTGTTTTTTCCTTCAGCTCACTTGCAATGGAATAAAAATTAAATAACAGCGCGCGCCAGCACGCTCCAATAAAAATTCGCATAAGCTCACAAATGCAACGTGCCTTTTTGTTGTTGTTGTTGCAGGTGCCCCGGCCGTTCACACGAATCCCGCCTACATCCAGCCCATAAGCGGCTTGAACCCGACGCCTTTTAAAGATCCGAATTATCAGTATTTGCCCTACAGAGCAGAGGATGAAAATAATGGCTTTCCGTTTGGCCAACACGTCATTCGCGAAATCGTCAACGTCTACGAGAATGCCAATCAAGAGGCCGACGAGGGCAACAGGAGAAAAAAGAATTTTGTATGGGGGAGGAATGAGTCGTGAAATAAAATGTTGCTTTTTTTATACGCATACTCTGGTAATTGTTGTTGCAATGATATACGTTTACTTTACTTTTGCGATTCAAAAGCGTTAAGAATATCATATGGCGGAAAGAAGGTTCGTGACGCGAAGTTACGCGTGCCTAAGTAGAAACAGACGAGAGTGGTGAGACGTCGATTTGCGAGTAAATAAACCACATTACACTTCCAAGGAATTTATGAAAGAACATTGCATTTGTTATAAGAATAGTCGTCCGTATCTTATAATTTTAATTCTTATTTTTCATTTGAGGATAAAAGGTATTCGCCAGAAAACTGAAGATAAGGAAATCCATTTCCGTCCGCGGGTCCAAATAAAACGCAAAATAAATAGGTTACCGTAACAATCGCATAACCACTGGAATCTCCGGTGCACAGCAATACTCCTTCTCGCGTCTGCTCTTTCCCGATCCGAAAGAAAAAGAGAAAAATAAGTACTTCTTCGTAAGAAGCTCGAGAGAAACAAAGCAAGTAGTGCAGAGTAAAAGTGACTGAACTCCATAATCTTTCGCCTCCCTCCTTAGCGTCCCTCGCTCACAGCAGCTCGAGAGTCTCTCATATTCCCAAGGTAAGTAGAATGATACAAATGCACTGCTTTCGGGCCAGATCGGCGAATAATAAAAAAAAAGAAGAAGAAGAAAAGGATTGAAAGAGCGTTCGCTCCTTTAATTCCCGTGACACTGTTATTCAATAAACCAGGATCTAGCATAATATCGGAGTCAGTGTAACGCGCTAGAATTGACGTCAGTCATTGTCTTAGGCTCTGTCTCTCTCTTCCGATTGGCAGTTGTTCCTTTAGCAAAAGGAGTAACAGTTCGCTCGGCTTTTCCCTCCGCTTTACTGTCGCTTTCGCGATACATCCCGGATGTCCGACCGTTCGCGCGTCCTAGGGCAGGCAGATGGTGGACGGGGCAGTTACCGGACTTATCATGCTCGCCGAATTATTCACGCTTTTCCGAGCACTGAAAATTAATTTTCTGATGCGCGTGATGATCGCGCGCGCGCGCTCGCTCGTACGTGGCTTCTTTTCGAAAATTTCTATTGCGGCTTTATAAGGTCGCACCGAGAGGCAATTGCGGTGTGGAGAGAAAATAAAAAGTAAAAGAAAATCGCTGTAAAGTGCAAGTGTTAATTGGGAGATGAGCATCGAGATTGCACTTGTGTTACTTTTACAGTTTTTTTTTCTTTTTTCTTCAATTTTACTTATTCAATTCGTAACCACTTTAAGCGTACAGCGATCGTTTTTACATTTTTCCACGATTCTCGCTTATACTCAACTTTCAAACCTGAAAAAAAAATAAAATCCAACGTAAAGCTTTCGCTAAATTACTCGCAGGAAACAATATCTAAATTAAATCGTTAAGACAGACACTAGAAGCCGAAGTCATTATTTTACGAGCTCGGCCGTACTACTATAGCCCCCAAATGAGAAAAAGGGATTTCACTACAGATTTTATTGCAGCTTAAAAGTAAGTTTAATCCCAAAACAGTTAGTCGACACCTCGGTAGTGCCTCGCAATAACGACCCCGTCTAATGGACCTAATCCATCCCGACAAATTCCCTCCTTATTATAAAAGGCCTTTACTGTTTTTCCGACCTAATTGCTCTCTCCTTCATAAACCTCCTCCCTCTTCCTCATACCTTCCCCCGATACAACACACATCACCCAGGCATCAAAAGAGTCGTTTGAAATGAGAGTCTCGACAGTTCGGCAGTTCGCAGGATCTAACACCCAACACTCACTAGTGCAGTGTCAGAAGGGGGGAGCTCGATTAGCGGGAAAAAGTAGAGCCGCGAAAACGCGCGCGATTTCGTGTGGAGCAATTCTCTCTCTTGCGCGCGAGCGCGCGGACACAGACCGCACGGAGACCCAGTTTTCATGGCCACCGCGTCGCTGGCGCGCGATTAGAAGGGAAAATCGGCTCGGCTACCCGTGTACTGCCGCATTTTTTTTTTTTGCCCAACGGCCTAGCGCCCGAGAGAGAGGGGCTCTCTTCTGACGCGCTTCTTCTCTTGTTACGCTCGTGCCTTCTCGCGCTTAATTAAGGATGAGTAATCGACGGATCGTTGTTCCCCCTTCTCCCGCTCTCGCCACCTCCTGTCTTCCTTCTTGATTATATCCCTACGATGCGCTTCCGCGATGGAGAAATTGATGCTACAGCAGTGCGCGCTCGTGTTAAATTGGACTAATTTGTCAATTTTTAACCTTCTTTTCTTATTCTTTGTTTCTCTCACTCGGCAATTAGGCAAGCGCTTGATGAAAGTAAAGATGCTGGTTCTCGAATTAAGCTATTTTTTTGGCGCAAGGGGTTGCTACTCTTTCTCAGGAAGTGCTCAAATTTGAGTTACTTTGTAAATCATTACCCTGTAGGAAATTCCAACCATCATATCACCATTTTATTTCGAATAATATACCGAATGGCCATCTTTCCGACCAGTACATCACCAGAAAGCCTG
>JAPYYQ010000961.1:0-57444 GCA_030522585.1 Anagyrus pseudococci
CTCGAAATTCGGATTTAGGAGGTAAAAACACATAAAAAAAACTTTGGTGGAGCAGTGGACCTCGATGGCCTACGAAAACCCCCATGGCGCCCGGACTAACTCTTCCTTTCTCGCGCACCCACGCGTGTTTACGTCGGCTCTTCTGTTCTTTCAACATGCTACTTTTCGTCGCGGCCAACCCTCAATACAAAGACTTTTTTCGTCGATAGGTACTTTTACTCGGTGCACTGCAAAATTTGCCTTCGTATTGCTTTTGCGATCGATTATTACAATTTATGTTTTTTATAACTTTTTTGTTCACTTTTTTCTTTTAATTTCTATTCCCGTATACTAATGTGTATATTTAATTGTAATTACCAATTTTTTTTGCAATTTGCGACTTATAATCTTGATTACTAAATGAATTATTCGAAAGTGCGAGTATTCCTAATTAATTAATTATAAAAATTGTTTTATAATTTTTTATGAAATCAATCTTTATAATTATGCTCCAATAACTGAATAATAAGCGATGATTTACAAATATTTGAAATTCAACAAGTATAGTAAAAGACAAAAAAATTCAAATACTGTTTTACTACGCCGGGCACCTTACTCAAATTCTCAATTTACCTGTAAGATGTCGCTAGGTTTTTCGCCAGCTTGGTCCGATCATTTAGAAACGCTTCTTTTTACAAATTTTGTCAGCAAGTTTTTTTTTTTTTAATTATCAGCAGCTGTTAGCAGGCGCGTATTAATTATTAAATTTCAAAGCATTGTGTCGCACATTTTATCGCCTTTTGCCGTCACAAAACTGTTACAAGAATTTTCCGAACAGATAAAACATTTCTGAGGAATAGAAATGAGTTCACGAGAGAAAGGACTGACATTTTGTCGAGCATGTAAATTAGTTTTTGGAATCAATTCTCTATCGCCAACTGGCGGTTTATTATATTTTTCTAAATTTATTTTACTATACATCTAATCTAATGTTTCAATACTGCCAACAAAGTCACGTACGAAAACAAAAAGGCCAAATATCGTTATAAGGTCGCGGACTCGAAAACATAATCTACTTTAACTTTATTAACGTAATTTCCTGTCAAACAGTCCTAAAAATGTCCTTGTCAAATGCCAATCGTCTTCTGGAAAATAAAATTCGATTTGCCCTGTTTTCCAACGACTCGCCAAATTTGAATTATTTGTCCAGGCAACCAGTGCGATATGAGATGTAGGTTAGATTCCCATCAATTCTCCCGCGTCAAGTCGTGCAAGATGATTGCTTGTGGGTACAGTGGAATTTCTCATCTCCTTGTCACTCTCGTCTAGGGCAAATGTGCGGCTGTTTAGCTCCGTCTCTCATATCCTCGTGAAAACGGAGCAGCGCGAGCTTGTAATACGCGATACAATCAGGCTTGCCCCTTTTACGCTTGCACGCCATCTGATCTGCTCCGATTTGATGGGCATTGTAATTGTAATAGAAACAACAAACCTTGTGATGTGACCTTTTTCCTTTTACGTTGGAGTTTTAAAAAGACAGAGCAGTAGGAGTCGTGATGTTGAGCGGATTTTATGAACAGATGTATTTACATTTGAAAAGGATTCAAAAAATAAAGAGCCGAGCATTTTTCATTTAACGAAAAAGTTGCACAAAGCGTAAGCAGCGAGTGCTGTAAATAAAAATGTTTACTTGCTAAAATTTCAGCGTATTGCTATGAGGCGAGCGAGTAATGTTTATAGTTGGATTTTTTAAAGTATTCGGTCCTGGCATCATTATCATCATTAAGAACAAAACAGAGTAAGCGCAGGCGAATATATAATCGGCGTGGACGCAGAGGAGAGAGGCTGAAAGTCGAGCGAGCGTAGGAGGGGCGTTGCGCATGACGGAGTGAGTGTGTCAGAGGGAGAAAGAGTTGGGACGGTGTGTATAAGGTATGCCCCACCGACGGGCAAACGTCAGTGTCGAGGAGGACGCAGTGCGCGCCGGATCGTCGCACAGAAACGAAGCACTTAAACAATCATAGCGTCAGGTTCTTTTGCGGCTACGGCGAATCTCCCCGTCTTCTAACAAGCTCCCATCAACGTCGAAGCTCACTCTTGTAACTTCGGTGGTCGTTGGACGAGTAAGCCGCGGGACAACAGCGAGCAGACGCGAGACTCGCACAAAGGAGCAGGAGGAGAGGCATAGTGTGCGAGGAGAGCGTGGGCACGCACGCGGGGGAGGAGCACGATAAGATGGTGCGTTTTAGTGTCGTCGCAGTCGATTTACAGACGTAGTCGCCTTCCTGGCTTGAGCCTTGAGCTTGCCGCGCCAAAACGAGCGAGTGAGAAAGAGAGAGGCAGAGAAAGATAGGAGAGGATTAGAGACGGAGATAAATCAAGAGCAAAGCTGCGAGAACGAAGGCCCTCCAGGCGTGTGCGTGTGTTTGCGCAAGGACAGGCCGCAGGGAGCTCGGGGTGGCTGACGCCGTGTAGTATGTTTGAGGAGGCTAAGGGCGCCGCCGGCGAGAGACGGAGCAGCAGTAGCGTCAGTGAGCCCGGCGACGAAGCAGCGGCTCAGCGACAGCAGCAGCAGCAGCAGACCTTCCGTGCGGAGGCTCTTTAAACCGACAGCGAGTGAGGAAAACAGGAGCAGATAAAGAAAACGAGGGAGAGCAGCGGTAGTGAAGCCGGTGTGGGGCGCAAACTATCAAGCCTCCCGTCCCGGACGAATTTTCCAAGGAGGAAAGCGCAGTGGTGCCGAGAGAGTGCCAAGGAGAGGAGACCGTGCAAAAAGTTTACTGGCTCGGGGCCGAGGCGCGCACGGCTATAGGTTAGGAAGGCAGGCAGTCGTGTGCGCGCTGTACGAGAGCGGGCTTCGGCGAGGCGAGAGCGAGAACACAATATCTGTGGGGGGGCCGTCGCCGAGCGGCGGCCGACCTTGAGGCCAGCGCCCGCTGGTCGATGTGAGCCAGCCGCGCTGCTGCCGCTGCTACTGCCTGGTAGCGCGCGCGCACACCTCCAACTCCGACAGAGCAGCAGCCGGAGCCGGAGCGTTTAGCGAGCCAGAGGCTCTCGGAGCTGTCAACGGACAGCCGTTCGCCGGAGCAGAGCCCGCGCCAAGGCGGACGGCTAGCGCGCAACAGCTGCCAGGATGACGGCTATGCTGGTCTTCGTCGCGGAGCTATCCTCCAACATCTTCTACGTCCTCGCCGTCCTCGTCTTCTTCTGCGTTGGCTTCCTCTTCATCATGAGGTCAGTAAAACTACTTATCCTATTTCCAATTGCCTTCCTACTTTTCTTCGCTTCTTCCATTAACATAGGCGCGTTTCAACCCACGCACAGATCATCTCCGATAGACTTCCCGGTATATACACTAAAGCCCAAATATCCCCACGACTCGTACGCATTTTCGTAATTTCACGCTCAACCAGAGTAAATAAGCGGTAAACTTGTTTTCGCGCTGCGGATAGTTGGAATCGTATAATTTTTTTTGTTCAAAGCCTTTGTGTTATGCGAACACCAAGTTGAAGGAGTCTTGAGTTACCAATCCGAGGAGAAGAGCAGTTCGTTTAAAATCGATAGATCTGCGTTTTCTAATTCAAGTTATGATTGATTTGACATTATGCGCTCGAGTGTTATTGTTACCAGACACCGCGGGGGTACAGTTGTTTTCGAAATACTTTTGTGTTTTATAAGTGGGTCTTATATGCTTTCTTAATAAAGAATTCAAGGTTAAATTAGAATTGGATATCGGACTGACATGTATTAGCATATTCACTCGAATATATACTTAAATATTTTGCGTAAATTTTTTTTTCTTTTCTTAAATCGCCGGTCGTTTTCATAAAAAAAAGAAAAAAAACGTTATCGTAATTCTTTAAACTCTGGTGACTTTTTCTTGACGAGTCTACCATGGGATCGTCAACATTCTTCATTCGTTTATTTTGAGTGCAGCACGATCAAACTAGTTCTTTTCTCTTAATTGCCTTATAAAAACAACTAATGTCACGTTTTATCGAGAAACAGTAATAGTCATAATAAATAGCATTTAACAGCTTATGAAATATTAATGTAAGTCTGTCGACTGTAGAATCTCTTCAAACGCAACGATGAGAGATAAATTTGTTTTATAAGACTGACAATAATCGAGGGATGAAGCATCAACTTTTAGCAACATGACGTAATTTCGGGTACGAATGTGTTAACGGTGCTTGGCTGCGCGATATCGCACCAAACAAAGCCAGACTAATGTAATGACGAATCCGCGAAAATCATCTCGTCCCGCGAGTGCAATGATCTTTGCGGAATTCCAAAATCGAGATTCGACAGGAGCAGGCATTGTACGGAGTGTGATTCATCAATGCCTACCCTTGCACGAAGCACTTTAACAAACAGCGCGGCGTTAAAAAATCGGAAAGTTTCCACGAGCCGATGAGCGATGAATCCCCACGATTATATCACACGTCGTGGCTGAAAAGGCAGAAGTCGATGAGCTTGTTTTGGGATTAACGCCCGAGAAAGAGTTCGTGGCTCTCTCTCTCTCTCTCTCTCTCTCTCTCTCTCTCTCTCTCTCTCTTCTCTGGATAAAAAACGTCGATAGGATAAGCAGGAACTCAATTGCGGGACAAAGAGGCTCGTTTATAATTGTTTTCTCAAATGCCGGTCTGGCAAGAGTGAAAAAGAATGGAATACCGGTTTTGCTCTTCTCTCATTTGTGTTCTTGATACCGCTGTTTTTTCTTCTACTATTGTCATTTGTTCAGTGCTATCGTTCTAACATTGATTGTCAATGACACCAAGGATGTAGCAATACAAAATTTCCAACTGCTACGGCTATTCTCGATTTTATAAGTGAAATCATGCGATCGGACGTGTCACCAAGTTTAAAGTTATTTTCAGGTTGTCAAGAATGCCTATTAAAGTGCGTTTGTGCTAATAGTTCGCAGACTCTATTTTTCGCTGTTTGTACTCGTCGCTTGTGTGTGTTTGACGTCTGCGAATTTCTAGCTACGGAAAAATTTTTAAGGCCACGCTGGCCGAGCTAGACTAAAAATAATACCTTAAATAATACGCTCTTGCGCTGACCGCCTGCCGCTGTAAATAAACAGTCAATGCAGTGATAAATAAATATGTGCCTGTTGAATTTATGTGCATTAATTTTCGTTAATCAGTTTTCATTTCGAACTTTATCGTACAACGCAGATAAATCGTAAATTTGGGAAAAATAATAGATTTCGATGGAAAAAATTTAATATATTTGTTTATAGCTTCCTCAGGGATGACTTTTTGAAATTCATTTTAAAATATTGTTTTTGCGATTTATTTAACGATGCATCGTTGATTTTTTTCATATGGATATCAATGCACTGCCAATAGCAACTAAATTGAATATCAATTGTTCAATATTTTGCAAAGATATCTTTTACACCGTCGTCCTTCGAACCAGCATAATAATATAAATATTGACACTTCTGGTATAAGCCCGCACAGTTACATTTGTGCCAGGTGCACGAAAAAAAAGAAATATACTTGAGCCATGAATAATGGAATTCCCAAACGTGAATCATTGCACTAGACGTTTAAGACAAAAAACCAGTCAAAATTTATAAAGCAAATATTTGTCAAGCGTTCACTTAAAAAAATTTAACAAACCAGTAACTCGGCTTATATATATGGAGTCAAAATAACACAATCAAACAGCTATTGAAAATAGAAATAATCGTTACGTCGACTATCACTTTACATTCCTCGCACTTCCAAAAAGACGATCGAAGCGCTAAATCCAAAACACACTTATGATATGCGATTTTTCCTAAACCTTAAAAAGCCTCTATGTCAATAGTTTATGTCACTTGTACTCATGCGCATTGAGATTATTTAACGTGGGTGTAATCAGTCGAAGCTTTTCCTTTCTCCCGAGAACTCCGAGATCAGCATCTTTAGAACCGTCTGTTCAGTGGCCTATTACGAAAGCGTCATCGTCGTCGTCGCGACTTTGAATTTCTCTTGCTCACGAATCTGCCGGGTCATCTCGCTAATGCTCGACTCTATGCACCTCTCGGGTATTACATAAACGACGAACGCTAACACGTGCGACAACACTACTGTACAGAGAAGAGAAAGAGAGAGGGGTAAAAGGAAAAAATCAAGCTCTTACGCGTACGAATTTCTACCGGTACGATAAAAGTACCAAGCGCATTCGAGAGAGGGGGTCAAGTGGATATTCAGCAAAAGAAGAGCATACTGCAGGCTTGCGTGGGTTAACTGAAAAAAGCCGGCGATGCAGCTGCAGCAACAGCAACGACCGGCTATCAGTTAGCTTATGTAACGTATTACAGCGCTTTCGTAATGATCGGGCGTGAGCCTAGACGGAAAGTCGGCTCCTAGTGCTTTCTCGACTGCCGACGTCTGTCGACTCCTCCTGCGCTATCTCGCTTTTTCGCTGACCCGCCTTCACTTGATGATTCGCGGACGATTTAACTGGCATCGGCAGAAAAAGAAAATAAAACACGAACCGATCTAACTGAGGCATTTGCGTTGACGGTAGGACTATAGTGACGCGCTGCCGGTAGACAAGCGGCATTGTCGGTCGTTCTGGAAATTTCGGACTTACGCCGATCGCGCCTGACTAGAATTTCGATCGGAGACGTATACATATATATTTATCCGCGGCCACGCGCATCCTAAGAGGATTAGCTATCCTTCTTTTCCCGAGGCACGCTATACGCCCGCCTCCCGATCTTCGAGGCATATATTTCGTAATGTCCTCTCATTCGAGGGTATACGCGTATTCAAACAGCTCAGGCTGGCGCTACATCTTTGAATTTGATGTGATGATTTATTTGAGTTCATATTTTCGTCAGACACCCGCGCCATAATCGAATCTCCTTATGTGCGTGAATATATATTTGTGTATTCGCTTAACTCGTTTGAGCTCGCCAAGGCATATATGGCTTGAAATAAGGATAACACGTGCGAAGTCACGACTCTCTCTGTATGTAAAACAAAGAAACGCACGAGACAAGAGAGAACGAGAGGCTGAGTACAAATATGTGAGATAATCCGTGTACGGCCTCGACTTTAGTCTTCTTGGTCCGCGTCCCTCATAAATTATCGCTTTTTCGTACCGCAGAGCAGTAGTTTTTTTTTACTTTTTTATTCCCGTCTCTGTACACTAGTGGCGTTTATATAGACGCGCGAGAGACGTTATCTAATTGTATTTACATAATTAGAAGATGAGGGATGACTGGCGCCTTGTTCGGGCCGTCATCATCGGCAGGCCCATATTTTTCCTATAGAGCCGACTAACGGGTCGTCCATGTAATCTATGCCGGATTTAAACGGACAGACGGCATATTCTGCATTCGACGGCTAATTTTCTGTTTCTCTCCCGACTCTCGGACAATTCCCCTCGTAATTGGGTTTGCTATTTTTACACCCTCGTGCCGACTCTCTTTTTTTTCTCTATTCTTTCTTTCCTTTTTTTTCATTACAAATTACTTAACCAGCGGTAAAAAATGAAACACAAAGAAACTGACCCAATTCTTGTTTTCTTTATCGCGAATCGCTCCACTTACTTCTTTCGTTTTTTTTTTTCGTGTATAGCTTCGCGCGCATGAGTCTTATTTATAGAAGAGCACGCGTTCAGCCGAATTTATAAATTAAACATCGACTTTGATAAATCGAAACATTATAATTACGTTGCTGTTAGAGCGAGAGAACGGAATAAATTCAATGTGCGTGAAAAATCGCAGGTTCCCGGTCGGTTGACCAACATCAATTTGAAAAAGTCTGGCGCGCGTGTTGTATCGACTCGCTGACATCGTACGTCAATGAAAAGCGACGCATATCCCACAAGAGAGAAAAAGGAAGAAAAAGAATGTCATAAGAAATGAAGAGAAGCAGTTCTTTATTGAAGCAAGCGCAAAATTTCTTTACAGGAACATGATGGTGCTGCGAGTACACGGCGATGACCTGATGTTCGGCGGCACAGGCGGAGTCATGGCCCACGCGCCACGCATTCCCCAAATGAAGATGATGAAGGTCCACATACCCTTCACCTTCAAACTCCACGAGAGCTTCAAAAGCACCTACGCCGGTGAGTAAAGTCTTGAATAAATTAGCGCGACCTCGTCAACGACATCGACCGCCAGTCCCCCTCCTCCTACACTCTCCCCCCTTCCTTTGACTCCTTCTTTTCTGACCGTCCACCGCCTACCGGTGTCTAAGCCTTTTCTCGACGTAGGCCCGTCCGAAACGAGAGGCAGTTCTTTGACTCATTTACAATGCCAAGATATATGATTTGTTCCGCGCTCACGATCTCTTGGACGCCGCGCCCCTGCATTAAAAGCAGCTGCTATCTTAACGCCCGCCATTGCGCAATTTTATTAATTCCCACTATTTTATTACTTACATTTACGTACGCACGTATGGACTCGGTTATACTTTTGCCCGGAGAAGCGTATACGTATAAAAATAGCAGCATCGTCAATAATATAATCAAGCGAGCTTGATTTACGTTCTATAATTATTTCGGTTGGAAAGTGCAAATCTCTGCAAACGATAAGAACTTTAACGGCTCTCTGTGTATGTGTATGCGTGTCTACGTGACTGTGGAACTGGGGCGCAGTGGGTTATCGAAAAAAATTAACGACCTACTCCAGGAATCTTGGCGGCATTAAACGGAGTGTCCTGTACATGATTGTGGGCGCGAGAGTGTGTGCGTGTGCGCCTGCGTGCACGTCCTTGAAACGAAGCCGAAATTTGCCGTCAAAATGTCGATAAAGTATATTATTGCTGCTTGGTAAAAATATTTAAATTTGATAGCGGCATAAATTACGGAATTTACTTTAAGCGTTCGCCTTTTCGGTTAAACGTCCAATTTTTGTTATAACCGGAGATGATAATCGTACGCGCAATGATCATGTGTCCCATAGCGCAAAATTCGATCATCAGGCAATTAAAGTCCATTAAATTTTGAAATTCATTCGTCCTTTCAACGCATCAATAATCATTCCGGGGTTTTTATTATTTGTACCCCTCGCGATTTATGTGCGCGCATCTGCACAAAAATTACACTACCGCCTTGATGGTCTTTTAAGAATTTCAAATTTTAAGACTTTACGAGTGTGCACGAGGAAGAAGGACGGTTGAAAAAAAAATTTGCATCCAGTGGCCCAACTTTAGCCAAGTTCGAAAAATATTTTTTCAGTTTTCGTGTAATATCACGCTGCTCGGTACTCTTGGCTTTACTCAAACTAAGCAGCAAAAATCAAAAATGAAAAAAAAATTAAATATTCCATCTCAAGTAAACGTTACGTGAACGGATGGCCATCAGTTAAGCGCACAATGCGTACTTAGCCACATTGAGAGAGGACGATCCGGCGAGTTCATCGGCTCTCGATGATCGCCCGTGAGATCGTCGGTAGTTTGCGTAAGCCATTAACAACCGACGTCGAGCGGTACGCGTTACCTTTCGAGTTAACGCGTCGCGCCGGTTTCGACATTTTTCACGAGTCTTTTTGCCCGTACGCCGATTTGCAAAAAAATTGCGCCCCTTATACTTGCTCCTACGATTTACAAAGACGTTAGCTCTCTCAGTCCGCGGGCACAATTCTTTTTAATGTTGCAAGCCTGTAAATTGCTGTGATTTCTTTGTCGATAAAGCTCAATTAAGATATTTCGTAGTTTTTTTTTTTTTAATCATTTATAGCTCCGTTGAACTGTAAATTTTTTTTCTTTCTCCTTGGGTAGTTTCTTGCAAGCATTTCAACGTTTTTTTTTTATCATTTAATATAGCGGCCAAACACATTTGGCTCTCGATGTTTATCCGGTTTGATATTGCAATAGGCAGTGTTTGCCGAAAGCACGCGCGCTATAACGAACCAAACAGCGCGCCATGGCGTTATTAAATAAACTCAAGTGGCATACAAACTTTTTGAAAATCCAGAACACGGCGCGAGTGTGCGTTGCCCTAGCCCGGAGTCCCCCGCCAGAAACGGCAGCAGGAAATGAAAGAAAAAAAAACAATTCCACTCGTCCTTAGAATCCAATACGTTGTCGCACTGTTGATTGGTCGGGAGAAGCGCATCCGAGACCTGGGCCATCGACGCGTGGTCAAGGTGATCCCGAGCGACGCGCACAGGTTTCGGTTTCGCAACTGGCTTTTCCTCGCGCGCCCGCATACCAATTGCGTCCTCTCCCCCTCCCCCTCTCCCCACACACATCCTCCTCCGTGGCTTTCCTTCTGCAACATAGTCTTGTCATTCGTTATTTTTCTCCCTGGTGGCGTTGCTTCCTCGACTCGGTCAACTTGTGCTCAGGCGAGTTGTCGCTCGATTTTCACGTTGGGAAAGTCCCGCGACTGACCTTGGCGAATCGAGCTCGTTCGTTGCGCTTTTCGTTGCTCTCGCTCGCTCCATCTCTTTTCGTCGGTCAGAGCCAGCGGACTGCTTTCGACACGCCCGCAAAAAACGGCCTGCAGGAACGTGGGCAACACTAATCGATGGCGCATATTTAAACTCGTTTGGCCGGGCTATGCACATTCCCTCTCTCTCTCTCTCTCTCACTTGCGCACGAATTTCCCAACGGAAAATATAAGGCCTCACCGGGTATGTGGGTATATAGGAGTGTGCCTACGCTCTGGGATAATTTTACGCGCCAGAGGAGTTGCGCAAGTTGCAGGCGCGAGCCCCGTGGCAGCCGAACGAGCGGGCAATCTCCGTTTCTGCAGGACTTTTCGATGGAGATTTCGACGTGAGCCGGCTAGCGTTGATCACAAAACTGGACGACCATGGTTCCATTTCGTTGCTGGCTGCTTTACGGCTCGCTTTTTTTTGTTTTTTTTTATTTCATCGTTTTACATGCCCGTACCCGTTCACGCATATATTTGTTAATCGCATTGCAACATTTTTTCTAAGGATTATATTTCCGAACAAAAAGAATATCTAGTGGGGGGACCAAGACAATGAGGGAGTCGTTGGATAAAATTGGCACTATAAAATAGGATTGCGAAACGGTGTCTTCGAGATTAGTACTGCTTAGATGTCGTAGAATCAATCATCATGACGACTGAAATTGTGTTGGTTTTATTTCTTGTTGGCTAAAATATAGCTGGACTATTGAAATTTATGGTTATTGTTATTACTGACATAATCTGGGTTACCTCAAGTTTACCGACTTTTTGTTTCTTGCTATTCATTTCAAAACTTGATATGTATTACGAGATTAAATATTAGAGCTTATAGAATGGTAAAATAACTACAAATTTTAAAACTTGGAACTCATTTAGTTTAAATTTTTTTTTTTAACTTAAGTAGTATGAAAGAATTGAAATTCTATTTATTAGTATTTAATTTTTTTTAAAAAAAGAAACGTGTTATAAATAAAATAATTTTACGCTCAAACGTGGTTCAGTTCTGATCTAAAGCCGGAAAGATCTCATCCGTGTGCGGGAAAACAATTCGTATCCTCTTTCATAAGCAAAATATTTTATTGCGGCATACCAAATGCAGCACTCGCCAGAACACAATATTCGACGGAATCGCATTGCACGAAAACAGACAAAGCAAGGTACGAAAGAATAACGACGCGGAAGCGAAAGCGTTTTGAAAAGACTGAAAAAACTTTTGCGATCAAAAGGGGTAAAGACGATTGGAGGGAGGAGGAAGGCGAGATGTATGGCGAGAAAAGTTCATTACAATGCAAACAAAATTTCCATCGAATAACGACGGTTCACCGCTTGTAAATAACTCTTTCTCTCTCTCTCTTTTACGTGTATATAAAGTAAAAACAATCGGATAAAAAATCCCAAGCTTGTTACATTAGTAATGCATTAATATAAGCATTTTGAAAACAAAAGTAAAAAGGAGAAGCTTTAACAAGAGGCTTGTTGTTGGAGTTGGGTGATCATTGTCTTTAATGAAACAGGAAGTGTACATTGTGCAACAGTTTTCTTTTCTTATCATCCGTAGAAATTTTTTCAAACATTGTCGTAACTGACAGTGGAATTAATATTCATAAAGTAAAGTTTATTCTATAATTATAAATTTCAAAGCGACATCTCATTGCAAATAAAAAGTTAGTACTGTTGTATACTTTTTTGAAAGCTAGCGTCAAAAATATCTCACCACCTTACAACTCTTACATTTAACATTTCACAAGAGCAGCAGGTTAACTCCAAAAAGGAAAGAACAAACAAATAGAAATGTCGCACACGAGTCCATCAAGAATTTATAACGAAAAGCAACGGCCCAAACTACGTCAGAGCAAGCTGCTTTGCAGCTGTGGCGACGAGAAGGGGGCAAGAAAGGGGATAGAGAGGGAGGGGAGTGCTTGACATTCGTGCACGCCTGCAGGGGCAGCGCCGACGTGAATTCGTTAAACAATGACTCACGGTCTCGCGTGCGTCTCTCTAGGCACTCGCGCGAGCGCTTCGCGAATCTATTATTCTTCGCTGGGTGAAGAGGAGCGCGCACGTGTGCGACTGAGCGATATGGCTGCAGACGCGCGAGTGTTAATGGCACCGACCTACTGCACCTCGGCATATGCGCGGATCTTGTGTGTTTTCACGAGATCCATACGGAAAACGGCTTGCTTGAATTACGGACGTGCTCGGGAGGCTGTTTGGTTTTGACATGACATTCCTCGCGTTGTTTGTGGTCGGTACGATTAGCTGTTTGCTTTTTATTTTTGCTGCAGAAATGGATTTTGGTAAATTCATGGAAAACATGGCAGTTTGATGTTTGAATGAGCACTGTGCGGGTTTCTAATAATGTCGCTTGTTTTTTTTCGCTTATTAAAAATAGATCTTATTGTTTCATGTGTTGCCTGGACGTATTATTAGCTGGAATTAAAAAGTTTTGAATGCACCGAGTTTAATGGCCTTTCCACCGCAATTGCTCTAGGCGCAATAAATGTATGCGAGTTAATGTATGCTTCTGTGGTGTAGGCTGATATTGCAACACTCCACTTTCGACGCGGCTTCTTGGATCCAAGCCAACGTAGACGCAATGGTTTCAATTTTTTTTATATTAATCTTTACAATTTAAAAATTCATCTGCTTTATATTTTCCAAAAACGGAAAATAATTTTTATAAAAAAAAAAATCGCTTAAATCTTTATCGAAACTAGTGCAGAATTTTTTGGAAAAAAAGAAAATCAATTATGTGAACTTAATTTATAAAAGGTAATTTATTATAATAAGTAAAGTACAAGTACTATAGTAAAATACTCACTTATACTTGAAGGATAAAAATAACTGTCGGATATCTTATACAAATTAATGATTAATTACAAAAGTGTTTCGAAAGATACTTATCGGATAATCAGAAGGTTTTGGATTTAAAAGAACTAATTTGATTACAATCACAGTCTGACAATGTTCTTTTTAATTTCATCCGTTCGATTTAATTGTCGTTGAAAGTTAAGTTCTTTCTGTATTGCTAATGAGAAGGAAACCACATAAAACGAATAGTACACAAATATTTATTTTAGAAAATTATTTTTTTCGACAAGTCATTCTTTTGTCACTGCAAATGATTCAACTTTCTATTCAAAGTAGTAAATTTTTAAGGGATTTATCAAGTATTAAAATTTTGTCATGGCCTGCATTTAAAGTGCACTTAAACTGTGCTTTCTAAAATTAAACTAATTTAGAATTTATCAATTTACTATAATTTATTCTGCGCGTAGCTTGGTTTTATTTAAAAATTGATCGATTTGAGGAAAATGTCAGTATCTAATTGCCACTATTACGTGTATTAGTGTATTGAGTAAGGAAACTCAGATTTCAAAGTGAGATTGATGCAAGATTTACAATTGCAATGATATGGAAAATAAAATTCTTAACCTGGTAGAAAAGCCAAGTATAATTTAGCTAATAAAAAAGCTTATTTTACTACCTTTATTAGGTTACAATTAAAGCAAGTTCCTTAATGAAACGTTAAACATTTTTAAAGCATTTTATAGCTAAAAATTTAAACTTTAACTAATTTTCAATAAATTTCTATTTGTTTTTCCTACTCAAGTTTCATTAAATTTTTAGGTATTAAAAGAAATTGTGGCTTTTATTCTTGACCCATAAAAATAATTTCTGCCACACTTGATCCAGCCTTGGCTTACGATTATAAAGTTAACCGATGCAGCTCTGCAAGCGCTGGCTAAATTTACAGGTGTGCATCGTGTGGTGAAACTTCCGACTTACTGGGTCAAAAAAATGAAAACATAATAAAAACACCATACACGAGACCCTGACGCACTCACGCGTATGCATGACTCTTGTAAGGCCGTTTACTTTTTAAGGCATTTATAATGGAACCTTACTGTTTCATATCCTTCAAATTTGAACAGTTTGACCCACCAGCGCTTAAGGGTCGCTTGCAGATGGTTATTTTCCCAAGGTTACTCAAACTTGTAAAATAAATTAGTATCGGATATCCGTACTTTACATATTTTTGTTTAGGACGGATAAACTTTAATGATCTGATTCAATTAATTCGAAATGTAAATTTGTATAATATTGATCATGGAACTCACGTATCCTGACAAAATAAATTTTCTCTTAATCATGGCATCTTTCACAAATGATCGTAGATTGTCGTAAAAAAATGCATGATATGTAAAAAGACTAGTGTAGGAAATGTAAGAAAGTAGAATGAATTTTGCATGGAATTTCAAGGTCATTCCGCTAAATATTTTATCGATGAGAAAATGTAAAATTTTTATTTACATAAAGAAACGATATTCATCTTTAAATGTAAACTTTTACATAAACAACGTTTTTTCAAGTATTATTAAATTTTTATAAATTTACAATAAGTATTCGCACATGAGTAATCAATTCTAAAGAACATTTATTGAAACACAAGAGAAAATGTTATTAAATGTGTAACCTTAATTTGTACTTATATTGCTAGTACTAAATTACTAACAAGACAAGAAAGAAATTTACTGAAGTATACTAAATTGCGAGTGATAAAAGTAGTATAAAGTAATAGTTATGCGAGTTCTGGTTAAGTGAAAAACTTGCAGTCTTTGCACTTAAATAGATAAAAAAAGGTAGATGTGAAAGTAAAACGTATAGATGTAATGGTTGATCGACATTTCATATGAGCCATCGGCATCCGGTTTGTTTCCTCGCACGTGGTCAGTAACACACGTGTTGGTAATTGAATCAATTGTTAGCTTACGTAGTACTAAGACTTTTCTTATATTAAGCTAGTGCACTGAGCTTCTTCTACTATATTTTACTTGCAATGCGAATTTGAATACAGAAATTTGTATTAATTTGCCCTCAAAAATGTATTTTTCAAAATATATCGAATTTTTATCTTTACAATTGAAAATAATTAAAACATAATTTCCTGTAATGTAAATGTGAACGAATCATTGTAATTTGATCGATTGATAATTCAAGTGAATTATGTTTTCTATCCTGGAAGCAATTTTTGTTTTTAAATTGCGTTTTAATGTCACGTATAGCTATTACATAATTAAAGATGCAACATTGTTTCTTTTATTACATACGAAAAAATACAGATTTTTCTAGTTTACGTATCACTTATTTTTGTTTTAATTAGATCTTGTATAATTTAAAAAAAAATTGAAAAGCAATATTAAGTAGTATAGCAACATAATTTATTACTTATTTTCCTGTTGACTCAAATGAATGAAATACCAGTTTTATAAGACATCGATTTGCAATTTACTACTTGCATAAAAGAGATAAACATTTCTGTTTTTAGATCTTTCCTGCAATTCTCGATTTTTCCTTAAAAAAAAAGATAGAATCGAAGAATTTCATTATCTACGAAAAATGTTTGGAAAAAGTTACTCTTTAAATACTTGTCAAGCTTGCTGCATATTTTTTTTTTTTTTGCGAAACAGCATTTCATTACGATAAAACATAATTTAATTGTGAATGAACTTTTTTATACAATACCTAAATCTTCTACAAATGAACGCGGAACATAAAACATACATTATAAATTTTCTATCATGATTAATGATCGTTGTCTTGTTCTTGGTCGCAATGAAAAATCATGTGTCAGAAACTTAAACGCTAATGCGTCATTCTTTTAATTCAAATGCATATCGCACGAGACGTAGGAAAAAAGTCTATTGTCATATAAGTAGCAGTAGCGTGCACATTCGCTCTCTCGCATACGTTAGCTTCTATCAATCAAATAGTAATGAAGTAGATGATGATGGAATAAGAGCTCGTACTTGGCCTCGCTGCTACTAAATAGCCAATTGTGCAATATTTCATGAGTGCGAGAAATCACAAGAAAACAACATGGTTGTCTGTCTTCCATAACGGACCCGACTGACTATTCTGTTTTGCAAGAATTGTTTTCGTGTTTTTCTAAATACGAATTCCTCGCTCGAGTTTAGGAAGAGAACTTCTGATTTAATTCGATGCTGAGAAGTTTCCTGTTTAATTCTGCCTTTTAACAATCAAAACAAAGCTCTATTGTTTTTTCTCTCTTTTGCTCTGCTCTGAGTCTCACTGTTTATCAAATCAGTTCTTCGAAATCAATTCGCTCGAATGTACATTGTTAAACAGTCTTTTAGAGCAGGTGGCTATGTTAATAAGTTGTGTTCGATTAATTACGAAAACAAGGAGCATCAATCGCCGATCGAATCACATAATTATGAATAATAATAACTTTACGTTAGTCCGTACATTTTTTTGTTACGAGTCGCAAATTATCTAAGATAAGCATTTTTTTCTTTTAAAACGATAACAATGAGAGGTATTAAGCAACGTTACGTAATTGCGTTACGAAAAACTTACGCTTGAACTTCGTTTTGTTGAGGAAATCAAAGGGTAGAGACAAAACAGGCAAGTTTTTGAGTTGTTGAAAAAGGCATATGTTATCAGTTTGCGTGACCCTAATCAAGACGATTTTCGTTTAAACTAATTGAGTCCCTGATATTCATTGTTTTTGTATCTTTTTTATTCGTGAATTGAGGTTGTATATGTGAAAAGTATATTTTTACTGTAACTTTTGTGCAATGCGGTATTTGCGGCTTATAAGTTATTTCAGGGCATGAAATAAAAAAAAGGTTATTTTTGATACAGTAATAAAGTTAAATTGCTTTTTATTGATGTTCCTCGTTTTAAATAAGAGTTATTGAAATATTGAATTAAGACAATTGAAACTGATGGCCTTGCAATAATAGACAGCTAAATAATTTTTGTAAAGAGATTTTTATTGCATAGTATTTAAAATGATTGAGCACTGTTACGGAAATTACTAGTTCATTGCAAAAGAAATACAGTAAATATGCTGAATTGTCCTCGCAAGATATTTACGTGCCTGAATTGCAATTTAAATTGATGTTGTGTAATTTTTTATCCAAATGAATATTATTTGCGACTGTAGATTTAATATTTGAAAAAAAATCCTTGGCGAATTAAACAGTGTACATCAATCTCGGTATACGTGTCAAATCACAAGAAGTGTTTAAATTATCCACAGTTAAAGCGATAACAAATATGGAGCACCAAACTTTGTTTTTCTTTAAAGTAATTACCTAATACCTATCTCCATAGACCCGAAGTTTTTTTTGATGGTTTACTTATCTAGCAGACCATTACCTCATTTCAATCTCCGACAATCTTACTCTCAATGGCCAACGACTGTCACTGACACTCCTCTCCCTCCATATTCCAACAACTGACCTGTGTGTAAGCACTTGCTTCTTTTCTCTCGTGTTTTATCTCTGTGGACACTACGAGGAGAGAACTCTATTTGGACAAATGATCATCGCTCGTTAAAATTCACCTCGTGATACAAACGCCGTATATTTCTTTCCATTCTTATTTTTCTCATTGGAGGAGACCGTCTATTTTCTCGCTCAATGTTTCTCGTTATTCATGTTACGTCAATGTCGCCTATTACGATTCGGAAAGTTATCAATTTTAGAAAACCATATACATTGTTTAAATCTTATTTATTAATTTCTATAAATTCAAATAATTGGACTTTTCAATTAATTAATGTTTTCGAAACTTTTTTTTGATAAACTTATTTTCTTCATTAAAAATGGAATATTAATGCATAATAGATGTCGAGATGATGTATGAGGTACTTTAGATTTCTGAGCTTTCATTATCTGTCTGTTAAAAGTCAAGCTTAAAATAAGTTGTTGCAGATCGTTTTACCGAGTATAAGCACAATGCTCTACTGTCCCTCATCAGAAACGGTCATTCTCTCCTTGGCCTCCATATCGTTTCAACGTCTTAAGGCAAAGTCTTTTGGTTATTGTGACAGCAAAATACTAAAATTGTTCTGATTGATTTTTTTTTAATCCAAAGCATTATTTTTTAATGTGTACATGTGTAATTTCACGTAATAAGTATTACGTTCTAATAAGTTGCAAGTTATGTTAGAATAACATTTTTTTATAGCTATATTTAAATTTCACGCCTTTACAGTCACATATAAATTGTAAAAATGCATAAAAAGAACAAGGCAAATCCAAATAAAGTATTATTTATTAAGGGTAATAAAAAAGTATATAAGTTATTTCAACGATATTTCAACCTTTAGTTCAATGAAGGTCAGAAATAGCTTTTTGTTACCGCGAAAATTGAGACGTGTCAGGGACGCCAATAAGTAGGACCTTTCGGTCAATCACTTTTGCTTCTGTAATTAACGAGTGACAAGTATTACTTTACACACATAATTCACTGGCGTTTATAAATTATATAGAACTTACAGTACTAACTTCACGTTTATATATAAATTTTTTTTTCATTAGACTGTTTTTTGTTTGCATTCAAGCAACAAATACCACTAGTCATCTGTTTTTCTTATTAAATTTTTACATCGTCGTTAGTTTATTTGTATTTAAAATATTGCTTTAAAGACTGTTTTTAGCTTACTTGCAATTTTACATAAAAATTAGCGTAAAAGAAAAAATTATATGTGCTGCTGTTCTATCATCCGACTTGTATGTCATGGAGATAGAGTCGCACGTATCTAAGATACGTTACTCGACCGTCAAGACTCGTGTTTCGATTCCGAAATTTTTATGCGTCTCAGCCCAAGGCTAATGGATTAGCCGCGCAATCTATAATTCAGTACCTAATTGTTCAAATGCTCGTAATGTCTCTCTAGTAAATGCAACTAAATGATCTCAACTGATAAGTTAATTTGGAATACAACATTTTTGAATGTGATTTGAGCTTCAAACGTGTCTCTCAACCTGTTCGAAAAGATATTTTGTTAGATCAGATTTTTAACTAATAAGTAACGATTTGTCATTCAGATTAATGTCTTTGTAGTTTCTAGAACGATCGAATTTTTGTTAAAAGTACATCTTTAAATGTATTCATACTACAAATTATTCTTCCGAATCGAAATCTCATCATCGCTCATAAATATTAATGTGTAGTCTTCATTTTTTAATGACACAATTATTTATAATTTAAGAAACTTTCGATACGGCTTTCAAATTGTTTTACATTTTTCAAGAGTACAATCATAATGACGATAACGGGGAAATAACGAAGAAATTAGAAAGTGAATAAATTTTTTTGAAAACAGATGTAAAACTTGAATTTACACTGCGTTTACATTTAATTTATTAACGCAAAATTACACTGTTTGTTTATTGTATTAATTAATCGGCACTTTCCATAATATTTTAAATGTTCAAAAAATCAATCCATAATTAACGTTTAAATATATTTTTAAATATTTCAAAAATAGTTCTTTCTACGTTAATAATACTTAAAGCGGCTTGGGCGTTTGAGTTAGTTGCATAGAAAAATGCTATAAAATTGCGCGACGCGTGGCCAAGGCTGTCTGGAGTCATAGCTCTACCAGATTCTGTAGCCGTGCGCGGCAACTTTGCGAGCAATTTCCTTTCGCGCTAGACCAGCAGCATGCACGTGAGATCAATCGCGTCGGAGATCGCTGACCCTTCGTGCACCGCCCACAGGCTCGACGGGCGCGAAACGCCGTACTACCTGACTGAGATCACGTACGCACCATTGATCATTAGTGCGCCTTTTCTGGATTGCCATTATTCACGTACAAAGTCCATGTGTATACACCTATATCTAATTAGACGTTTCGCCGGGCTTTGCCACAACTACAATGAGCAAGCGAACTCGTTTCATTTGGGCATATACATATATTCGTAATATGAAGCTTGAAGCTACCCTGGAACGAGGTCGCTGGAATTTTAATCATTCGATTCCTTAAACTCATTTTTTTGAGTTCCATTTAGATTTCTTTTTACTGTTCGGAATGATCTTAATTGATTCAGATAATCTTTACAAATAAGCTGACTCGAACATTATGGAACACTTAACGGTTTTTGGAAAGGCAGTGCCAAGAATACGAACTGTGATACATCCGTTGACGTATAATTTGAATAATTGCATTTTTTTCTTTGGAGTATTTTTTGTAAATGAATTTAGATTTAAAATACCAGACAATGAAACGTTCCGTTCACTTACTAAATTGCGTTTGTATAAAAATAAAATTGATGATTTATATTTTATTAGAAAATTTCTGTTTTTGAAAATAAGTTTAACGTTTCTGGAAAACATAATTTTCATTGAAATTTTAAACGTTCAATGTAAAGTCTCATCTTAGAAGCGTAAAAAGTAATTAAAAATTTACATGTCATCTATCAGATTGATTTTTAATAGTTAGATGAAGAACCTACTTTTTATGAAATTGAAAATAGATGTTTTTTGGTATAATAAAGATATTGTTTAATGAAGATTACATGACGAACCACATTTATGTAAATTTTCAGGTAATAAAATTGCATGATTAAAATTTCATAAAAAAAACTTATAATATTTAAGCAAAACTAAAGAAATTAAAATGAATAACGCTACCAGCAGAGCTCAAGTATAAAATTCTTTATCGATATGTACAATAACCAAGTAATCAAATTATAATCTAAAGTCAATGAATTTGTAGATCACGTGACGTTTGTATTAAAGTGGCGTCTAGTTCTTAAAAGTCATTAAGATTCTGTTACTTTTTTTCATTATATCATCTGCATAATTATTGGGCCACTGGGTATCGTATTAATAATGGACCGCTACAAACAGATCAAATATGAGAGTAATTCATCAAATAACAGATATGTTACGCAACCTATGATTTCAAGTATTTAAATCACTAAATATTAAGCAGTACCATATATCCTTTGAGGTATTTCATCTTTTCGAATAAATTCAACGCTGAAATCAAAGCTTTGGAAAATAATGTCTCATTTCAAGATTTTTTATGAAACACTAAATGTGATCATCTTCTTACCATTATGTCGGTGTGATTATTAATTAAATTAATTGTTTTTTACGTTATCAAAATGCTTTTAGAATCCATTTATAAAAAGTATAAATATATCTTATTCTAATAATCTATGAAACAAGTTTTAGATAATTTTTTGTTTAAAAAATTATATTGATTTATCTAGAAATATAAACCGACTTAAAAATTACTCTTTTTGAAATAGATAACACTACGCAACTTGATATTATGTCAAATGAACTAATAAGCGTTTAAGAATAAACGTTTAAAATTTTGTCTTCGACATTATTTTTAATACTGCACATTTATCTGAAAAAATACAGCGACTCATAGTAGAGTACAATCTTCTAAGATAGAAGCAAACAAGTGCAAGAGTAGAGGCACGTTTTCATCGTATAGTAGAAGGATCAAACAGTGATTTAGCATTAGTACAAAGAAAGGAGAGCAGTCGAGCGCGAGGCCTAATTCTCATAGCGCTTTGGCGTAATAGGCTCGCGCTACTAAAACCGCGGCAGCTCGCATTGCACAATCGTATTTGATAATCTGCACTAGACTGTGCAAGCCCGTTACCCGTAGCTCTCGCGCAGTACCGCTTATCTCCCAGACGCGCTTTTTACGGCTGTTAACCTCGCTATCCTTTTCTCTTTCTCGCCTCTACGCTTTCGGAGATTTGCTTTCAGTTTCTTTTTCCTGCCTAATGCACCTTTCTATCCTGCTTCTTTAAAGAAATGGAAAGCCAACAGGTTTGTCAACGAGCAGGCTGGGCAACACTTCTTCGTGAATCATGTGCCGCGAATAGGCGTGGTTACTCAAATTGCAACGTACCTTTTTTTTCAATAGGCACTTTAAATTGATATAAATTGGTTAAAAAATCGACTACTCAAACCTAACATGATGCAAACTATCGATATACAAATAAAGTTTTTTTATGTAAGCGAACGAATCATCAATTTTAGCTTTTATTTCAGAGTTTTTAACGTGACTTTATTCTTGTATTTACGATCATTTAAAAACTACATTCAAGTTTAATTGATGAATAAATTTGAAAACTACACAAGTGCAAATTTTTCTTAGCGATATTTCTTTTAATTAGTACACAGTAATATTTTTTTTACTTAAAAAAACAATTATATTTTTATACTGAAAAAAAAGAATATTATTTAAAGTTTATTAATTTTGTTTCGTGATCGATCTTGAAGAGAAAAATCAAGTATATTCGAGAATATTAAGGTATTTCAAAATAAAACGATGTCTTTTGTTGAACCTCGAGGTCGACGTACCTACGCTCCAAGGATTCATTGACCTCGTCATCGTAATATTCTGAGCTCAACTCATCGACTCTTCCCTCTTCCATTGACAGTGAGGAGCGATTTGAAAA
Source organism: Anagyrus pseudococci (assembly GCA_030522585.1). Taxonomy (NCBI): domain Eukaryota; kingdom Metazoa; phylum Arthropoda; class Insecta; order Hymenoptera; family Encyrtidae; genus Anagyrus; species Anagyrus pseudococci. The sequence goes on from JAPYYQ010000961.1 coordinate 22,626, forward strand.
AAAATCACTTCCCTCTGTATATCTCTTGATAAATATTTGTATAAACAATTAAATTTCAACTCTGCCTTTCCGCTCCTTGTTTAATAAACTTATGAAATTTGTTAAATATTTAAAAGTTTATATGTAAACTATACAACTTTTTCCTGCTATTGAAGTTTTTTTTAAGTAAACGTAAGTCTGTGCTCTTGCTTTCTATTTCTACAAAAACCATTTTTATTTTGAAAGAATACTTTATCGTAAGCAAGACATTTGTATAATTAAGAAAGCCGAGCGCAATCTCGAGAATCTAACAAAGTGTGGATTCTCGGGCAGCAACTAATGTTGAGTCACGCGTTCGTAAAAGGTATAAAACCGGATGGAAATAAACAGATAAAAAAAAATCAATAAAATAGTGAAATAAACAAGTGATTTGATTTTTAAAAACATTTCAGTAGAACTGAATCACTCATGTAAATAGATATAATTTGAGTTGGATTAGTCAGTTTTGTATGTCGCAGGTCGTAAGTTCATATATGCTGAATTGAGTCTTAAAGAGATTTAATATTCCTTCAAGACAAGGGTTAAACTCACCTCGAAATCATCTAGACTCGATAAAATTATAAAAGATTACTATTATTATTCTGATTTTGTCACAACTTGCAATTCCACATAAATCAACTCAACATTTTCCCCGGTGATTGCATTTAACGTGACAAGTAGATCGTAAGAATAGGGAAAGGAGTTAAAATATTCCGTAATATATCTTGGGGAAAATGAAATTAGTAAAATGCGCACGAACGCAATAAAGCGTCCAATAAATTAATAGCCTTGTAATTTTTTTTTCGTCTGATTGCAGAGGTCGAGTGCGAGGTCTCGAGTCAGGTGGAATACTCGTTGCAAGCAATCTGGGGCGTCAGCATCCGAGAGCTACATCTCGCCCTTTGGAAACCCTGGAGCGCTTTAAGGGACGCCTCGCTCAACGGCACTTTACTTCAGGGCCACGCACAGTACTTCACACCAGCACAAGCGTATCCTTTTTGTTCAACGACTGTTAGCCAAGAATTTGTTTCTATACTCACGCGCGCCTTTCTCCCTCGCTTGCTCTCCTTTTCGTTTGATCTACATTCGAGCTGTTACGCGATTAAGCTGCCAAGGTCAGCTGATTTACAATTGCTCTCGAGGTGTCCGAGAAATGTTATGACTTTTTTTCGAGAAATTATGTCTAACGATATTGTATATTCATAAGAGTCGACTTTACTCGTCTGTTTTAAATCGGTACTTATACGGCTATATTTTCTCGTGGCGGTTATCTAATGACTATATTATATTTGGGAATTGTTGGAATTCATTGAATTCGCGCCAAAGTATAATTATACTTTCTTCCAAATAGTTATCATTACAGAATTACGTCAAATTTCAAATTTTTATGTTTTACTTGTGAAAATATTCGAATGAAAATAAATTTTCATTTTAAATCCGGTATAAAAATAAAGGTCAAGTATTTAGAGAAGAAAAAGAAAAGCGAAAAAAATGTCGACGAGAATTATTTCCGGCTGAAAGCTAGCCAAGAGCGAAGGCATTCAATAAAATTCAAAGCGGAGCCAGAGAAAAGTGAGGGAGCAAGAAGCGCGGTAATGGGACTGCTAAGAAAAGCTTCGAGGGAGGGGGGGATGTAGACAATAGCCATGGAAAGTTTCCATGTGTCCAGTTCATTGTCTAAAAATGGTCAGAGAGTGGCAGAAAAAAAAACAGTATGGTTGACTCTTTATTTTTCTTGACTGCACTTGGTTTACATAGTAGACAGCCACACGCCGAAGAAACGCTAAGACTGTCGCTGCCAGCACCCGAGCTTGAGCTTGGCACTCCACCCCGGCTTTGCTACCCGCTCGTCATCTTCCTCACACGCAGAGATACCAGAGAATTGCATCCAGACGAAACGGTAAGTCAACTAATACAGTTAATGTATACTTCTTACTCGTTTTTTACTTAGAAGGTAATACTGCATTTTTAAGATGTAGCCTTCTTAATGTCTCACAATTTGCATATAAAAGCAATGTATTGTTTAACGCAAGGGAAAAAATTGAAAATATTTTATCTGTTATTAATATAAATTGATGCAAATTAGTTTAAACTGTAGTTAAATGGGAAAACCATGTAAGTCGAATTGCTCAGTTTTTTTTTCTTTTTATACTTAAAATTTACTAAAAACGCGATTATTTTATCTAGAATTTTCTTTCAATTAACATTTTAGAAAATTTAATAATACGTTAAATAAAAATTACGTATGATAAAAAGCGCATAATATATTGCTCAATTTTATAATCTCGTAATCGCGTTTGAATTATCAATAAATTAATTGCGTATGTTTTTTACACATACAACAATCACAATGGGATCGATTCGATAGGAAAAAAATCAATAATTTATTATGAAGTAACAATGGTAAATTATCCGTCTCGGCAAAGGCGGTCGCGCCGTAAAAAGCGACTCGCCGAGTGTAGCAACTTGGCGGTTGACGCAAATCAGCGCGCGCGCGCGCCCTTGACAAGATCGACCGATCGAGATGAAACAAAAAACGAAAGAGAGAAAAAAATCAGAGACTGGCTTGCTGTGTGTACATGTGTACCTATATGTGTGCGTGTGTCGAGCGATATTTAATTTTTCGAGCCGCCCGGTTAAGCAACGAAATGTTAAACTCTCATCTCTGTTCGCAGGTCGCGCTGGTGAATGTCGTTCACATTAAGGATAGCGTCTGCACGTTGCCGACCTCGATTCTCGCCCAGTATCTGAAACAGGCTAACGGCCAGTTGTCCTGCCTCAAGGTGAGCCTCATCCCGTTATTATCGAGACATATCGCCAGAAATTTCTTTCTCTCTCTCTCATACACACAGAAACTATATCCTCTTTCTCGACACCTATATTATCTTCCTTGGCCCAATTATTTATTCATTAAGATTACCGCTCATCGATCAAATTTATTCTAGTCCAAATGATTTTTCCGTTAGTTTTGCGCTGTTTGTTTTAATTACGACTAAGTCTGGCTTGTAGCGACTAATAAAAAATTGATATTTCGGAAAAAGTCCATTAAAAACGCCGCTTTACGAAAAAAATCTAATATTTATTGCCGGCTCTTTTGTTTTATTGCTTTCTAAAAACTTACGTAAGCACAAAGAACACTTATATGCATATTTTTTATGAATCCCGTATTAAGTAACGTTCTAAGACGTGAATAATTTGCAAAAGCTTAATACGAAGTGAACGTAACGTACATTTTATCCTCATAATATAATATCCGTTGAAGATTTTTACGACACATCGGTCATACTCAAGCGCGTACGAGTGAATTCAGTTGCAAAATTTTGGCGCGTTTGGCAAGACTTTTTTTTCAAACTTTTTACCAAACAGCAGCTCTTGCGCACGCGGTGCGAGAGTTGCTGCCCGCTTCTTCGGCCGAGTAGAAACGCGGCTTACCACAGAGCCAGACGGCAGATCAAGCGCGCCGACGAAAATCCGAGCTAAAGATGAGACGTTGTAGAAAAATCGTGTTTCTCATCCTCGAGACTGCGGGTCTAAGGCGAGCGGCAGTAGCTTGTTACTCGCTGATGCAGGACGCTTTATAAAAGCAGCAAACGCCGGCGGTTTCGTAAAGTGACGATTTTCACGAGTGTCTGGCTTGCTACAGACGAGAGCGGGAAAGCCCGCGGAGAGTCGGGCAAACTTTCGGTCTGTTGCAGCAGTACGGCTCGCGTAATTGCCTGCCCCCTCTCCCTTCGCGAGCAAACGAGAGAGCCGCAACAATCGCCGGCTCCTTTCTCTCGTGCTGCAGCCAGGCTGTGCGATGACGCGCGCGCCTGCATTCGTCCATGCGCTCATCTTCCCAATGCTCCCGGGACCATCGATTATCCTCTACCGGTTACGTCAATCCCACATTTTTTTTCTCTCTCTCTCTTTTTCAAACGACGACAATCCTTTATTTTCTCTCTTGAAGTGACTGCAATTGGATTACGCTAGAGCGACGAATTTAATTTTGTCATTGTTACGTCGGTTACGCGTGATTCGCGCCGTGAGTTCACGGAGCTCCTTCACTTCTCCTGCGCTCTACAACACCGCTTTCGATTACGTAACTTATCTACTCGGCTGTTGTACTATAAGAAGCACTTTTCCCTTTTTTCCTCTTATTTTCCCAAGAGTCGGTGAAAAATGCGACGTGTAATGGTACATTAAAAAATGTAAAAAAACCAATCAAGGTACATTATAGGAGAAAATATGTAGTCTGAGAGCGCGTATAGCGTCAGAGAGTAAACCATGTTAATGAGGTCAGAGGAAAATATTTCGCTTGATAAGGAAAGGCTGTAGAGGAAAAGAAAAAGGAAGGATTTAACTGGGCGGATTTTTCAGCAACTGTACCTAGCGACGGGCAATTCGACCAACTACGACGAGACGGGAATGTCTTCAGGCCTGGGCCCAGCGCTGGCGTTGGCGGAGCCCTGCCCGAGCGGGGGCTCGAGTTCTCGGGATGCACTGGTCGCGTCGGGAGCGGGGGACGCCGGGGACGGTGGCTCGCTGTGGAACAGCGCCGGGGAGCAGCTCTGCGTCGTCTGCCAGTACTTCCCCCTGTCTCGGGCGCTGCTGCCCTGCCGGCACACCTGCATCTGCGCCTCCTGCTTCGGCAAGCTCGAGCGCTGCCCCATGTGCCGCAGCCCCATCAAGAGCTACTTCTGCATCAGGAGCGAGGAGTACATGCCCGCGGAGAAGGAGCTGAACCCGTGCAAGCAGCGCGCCCGGGCCCACGGGCACGGGCCCTCCCACTGGCTGCACGACTGGAACGATCGGCTGACCGATTTCCTCGGGTTCACCCGGTAGAGCGCCGGCAGTCGACCGGCCGGCACTCAGCCATCCTCTGCCGTGCTTCTTTTACTCCGACTTACCAGTCTTTCTTATTCTTCTTCTTCTGCGTCTCGTCGTCCTCCTCGTTCTCCAGCTCCTCCGTCTCCTTCTCCTCCTCTCTGCTCCCCTTCTTCGCGTTGGGCTTTTGTTGACGACGAGGATGGGATTGGCTTACGAGCGATACGAGGCGGACCGGATCTACCGTTATTTTAACATCTTGAGTATTTGAATAAGCGATTTACCCGTTAGGCGAGTTTTTAGATTTGTTACAAGCGATGCTCCACTGCTCTAAAATCGAAATATGGAAATTTTTTGCAGTCGAGGGTCCGATCTATAACGCTTTCTTAAGTAGGCTTAAGACAATTTAATTTCGATGAAAGTTTACTCGCGATTATGGTAATGATGAAATACAACGAATTTGATAAGATGAGGAAATTAACTCACTAGATGCGTATTTTGATTTGTATTATTTGATGAAAAAGATGGATTATAAGATATTATTTATTGTAATGATTATTGACTTTAAGTTTTATGATAATTTAAACAAGCTTATGCTGATTGATTTGCCCTTGAAAAAATATATATATATATATACACTCGATACTTTTATTCGAAAATTCTTCAACACGAAATAGTTAACAAATTTCATTGACAAATCCCTATAAAAACTTGTAAGACTATTTATTTATGTATGTAAATGAGAAAATTGTATAAAATAATGGACTGTTAGACTTTGATGCTTTAATTGATGGATTTATTATTAATTTTTAGTGCAATCAAAATATGAACATTTTTTTTAATTTAAATAGACTCAGAAGAGATTAATTTTAATTTCTATTAAAATGAGTTTCAATGAAATTTCCAAACAAATCTAATTTAATTAATATGTATTATTCTTAAAGTAAAATCAAATTAAGATATTCAAATTTCATAACCTACGTAACTTATATTGCTTTGTAATGATTCGCCGTCCTTTGATTATTCGTCGCGACCAAAAATTAGTAACGCATAGTTTATAAACTAACTAACTTGAAATGAACATCGTCGTCAACAAAATGTCTGAGTTTAGGAGCTTTATCTTATTGAAGACTAGGACTTTTTACGTCCCTATTGATTTAGTCTCCGGTTCCACAAGGAAATTTGAGAACTGTAGATCAATAGTCTCTCTTAAGTTATATGACTATAAAAACTATGACTTTATCAAGTTTTGACTTTATTCACTAAAAGATATATATTTTGTTGAAATTTTAATTTTGGGAAGGATATTTTAGTGTTGAATTTGTATGAGTAGAACTATAAACCGAATACTTACTGTCCTTATTATTGACTTAAATTTCATGTATTTTCGTGAGTGTTTTATTCTGATTTGCAAACCGCCACCGATCACAGGACTTGCCAATGCCATTACTTCGTTCGTAAAGACTCGACACAATGTTGATTGACAAGACTTGTTTTTAATTCTTTTATAATGTGTAAATGATAACCGTCCGAAAAAGTATTTCAACGAATGAAAAAAATCTTAAGGTTGTTTCAATTAAAAATGCTTTTGATTATTGTTAGAGTTTGTGATTGTAACAATTATTTTTAATTACATACGCATTGAGAATAGCGAAAGCCTATATTTTCTAATGTTAAATTCACAATTTTATTTATTGATAGATTTTTTTATTGAACGACATGAGTAGTAAAATGGTGATAAGAGAGACACTGGGGGGTGAGTCTCGACAAAATTTTGTCACTTTTCCCGTATATAAGCATAGGAGCGTAAGCGAAAAACCCCAAGTTTGTCTCTCGAGACTCACGACCCTGGGTATACAAGTCCGTCTTTCTCTTGAAGGTGCGAAGTATAAGCAAACCGAAATGTAATGCAACTTGATGAGTCGTAAATGCGCATGTATTAATTTGTTTTTCAGGTGCCAAATTGAAAATTGAAAATCGGTACGTTGCTTTGTCCGAAGAGCGATATATATATATACTATAGATAATAATAAACTGTAAATAATTTTTGTAGACTTTTCTTTCCGATAGTTAGACTTTTAACAAGAGCATATATTTACATAATAGAACAGAGCTCACAGCTGTGTTAGATTGAAACGTAGATCAACAGATTACTTTTCATTTTTACATTTAATCATAAGTTTAATCTTCGCACTTGAAAACAGAATGTTGCTCATTCGATTTGTAATGTCGCGTAGTTTAGACCGTCGTTTCCAAGAGATTATGTACTGCATTTAAGAGTTAAAAGGAGCACATATTGATGAATAACAGAAACAGATTTCTGAGAGGCCATTTTTTAATCTTTATACATTAACAATATATTATTGGTAAAAAATCTAGAAAAAAAAACCAATCAAATTAAAATTTCTTGAAGACACCATTACGTTAATACTATTAAAAATCAATTACATATAAATCTTGTTGCATGTACTCTCTCATCAAGTACTTTTAATTCCTTCAAGCTATATCTTGAGAATTCTAAGCTTATGAAGGTACTTTCCAACTTTTTAAAATTTCTTGTTCTTCGATCTCGTTGATTATGAGAACATAGGAATGTAAGTTTTTGGAAAAACAAAACAAATATATATTAACGTAGAATTTATTAACTTAAGATAAAAGAAGGAAACTAAGGATAAGTTGTAAATACACAGTCTGTGATAATCCTGAAAATATCTGTATAGTTGTGGATTGTGCTCGGAATGAAATTGAGCTTTGATCGAAATGTATTTTACGGTCAAGCAGTAATTTAATTATATGACATGAGAAATTTGCGCGATGACAGATCGAATGAAACAAAACGTCGTAACTATTAACTAGCCTTATTATTCGTAATCTCCAGTAATGTTTGTAAAGTTTTATTACTTGAGTAGCGAAAATGTTTCAAGCAAGCCATAGTAATTTGGCGAAATTGTATATAATTATACATCCAATGTAGCAGCTAAGGCCTATGAAGTCAATGTATTTTAGTAGAACGAATTAAATTACCAAGTTATTAATTTATGCAGTAAGCATATTATTCCAGTGATGCAAAAAATATCCGTATGCAAGGACTTGTACATAATTTATTTAATAAAGAGTGTCGTTCCTAATAATTCTATTGTTTTTTTTATTAACCTTTTAAAATAACTGTAAAATACCACTTTAATTATTTTGTGTAATAATCTATTAGTATATTTAATGTACATCAGTTGTTATAAATTTTTTTAATATATCTTCCTGTATAATTCAGTCTTTTGTTTATAATTAACAATTTACATAAATATGTATACTTATTATGATTTTTAAATTTGAAAACAATTTGACAAATTTTTGAAAATGGCTTGTAATTCAGTTTCCAAGTCCTTTTTCTTTTTTTCTAAATTACAATCAATTACGTTAAAATTATTTTTAGGATCATTTAAACATGTAGAAACTTCTGTAGAGCATTTCTGTACCCTTAAAAATCTAGAAGGACAGTCTGGTAGACATTTTGTACTTGAAAAATCATCATTGTTCAGTAAACATTTAAGATTTCTTTTAACTATATGTCTTAACAGATATATAAATTTTGATAATTCAGCTAAAGCTTCATTGGTATAAACATGTTCTGATTTTTCACATTCATCTATTACTGAATTCTAAAATAAATTATAAAAATATATCAATAATAATATTTAAGTAATTATTCAAAAAACTATTTATCACAAAGATATTTATACCATCCATGTATAAAAGATATGACTTTTCTTTGACCACTTCATATGTGTATCTAACATTGACGCTGTTTTTTCTTTTTCTTCAAGTAAATGACATACAATATCATCCTTTATTTTATTTGTCACTAACTTTTTTACCAAAGACATCTCAGATACAGTTAAATGTGGTAAGCCACTTGTGGTTAAGCTAGCAGCATGAACTTTGGTCGTTAATTTAACTTTTTCTTCACATAATTCAGAAATAGCTTTTAAATTACTGCTCAGTTTATTACTTTTGTATAATAAATTATTTATTTGATTTTGTAAATTTGATAAACTTGCATTATCTGACTTTTTATTCTACAGAAAATATGAAGAGTAAATTAATAGTGATGTAAATTAAAAACAATATCATGAAATATAAATTCACCGTACATTGTTAATATTAACTTCTGAAAATTCTCTTCCCAAAGAGCTATGAAGTAATTTAACTTTAACAATATTTTTCAAAACATCATATTTTGTAACCATCCATATAAGGGCGATTAAAAGAATTCGACTACCATAATCACTTGGTGCCTCTAACAAACTATAAAACTCCAAATGTGGATATTGCAAATAAGCTAATCGCAATTTAGTTCTGATACATTTATCTAAAATTTATTAGAATAATTACAGTTTAATTTAAGTTTCAATTAAATAACAAACTTTTAATGTTACTAACCAAAATGTGAAATTTCAGCATCAATAACGAATTTCTTTGATTCCTTCAATGTAAAATATGAAAGTTTGTCCAATGTAGTCCAAAATGCATTAACCTGGTACGTAGACAGTAAATAAAATAATAAAAATATAACAACTAACATTGATTAAATATTAAAACACCATAACCTCGAATCTGTAAATGAATAATTTTTGGCAAAAACTTACTGCATCACTGTTATTTTTATCGAATTTAGCTAGTCTAAAATGCTCCGGTGTCAACGTACTATCGACCGTTTCTTGTAAATGTTTACAAAGGATTGTGATTGTCTCTTTAACTTCAATCATGATTTTGTTTCATCTGCGCCTGGTACATACAATTTCAAAAAATAAACAGTATCAATACTCACCGGTTGAACAGGTGTTTCGGCCAATGACATTGACCTCTTGTGTAAACAATCACGTTGTAGGAGTGTAAGGTGATAATCAACCATATATTATCGCATTTTTCTCCATCGTACATTTTATCGTAATCACAGATTTTATTTATAATAAATATGGGAACAGAATTAAAAACAAAAATTATTAATTAACTGAGTATTTCGTTTTTACATTGTTAACTTCGAGTGCGCACCGGCAAATGAGATTGCACGATTTTAATATATGTACATAATTAATTTTTATAAAAATACAAATAGTCTTGTACAACATGAGTATCAATATTTTTACTTACTACTTTTTTAATCGCGAATTATCGCGATTGCAACATTATTCGTTTATAAAATCTATACATCAACTCTCTAAACAAAGAATTGCTGCTACTGCGGATAGAAAAATAAACGTTATTTTTTTTTAAATATTCAATTCATAATTTACAATAAATTTTTATCTTAAAATCTGCCGGAGCTGCAATTCTTTGTAAAGAAATTTCAAATTCTCTTCTTTAACATAATTTAAATTAAAACTATAAGGTAGTTCAGTATTATAATTAAATTGAGCATTGATTTCTCATAAGTTCCGCCGTACTGGACACTATATCAACCAACAAAGTCACTCATAATTTCCGGCCTACAGATAACTGTGCAACGCAAATCCGTGTTACTCGTTATGTTAACCGAACATCAAGTTCCACCCGTTGATGGGAACATAGCATCACTCGACTCTACGACCCCAAAGGACGAGATAAAAACATTGAGAATGGTAACGAGGAATATAGCGATGACCGTCCAGTTGTTGGCACGATTGGCCTTGCACATTTGATCCTCGAGTTTCACGTTGTAGCGACTGTTCCAGATGAGGCCGATGCCGACGACCACTTGGAGAAAAAGACTGAGCCCGATCATCGCGAGCGACGGGTAAAAGTAGGGATGTCGGCCACTGCTCTGCAGCACGTATCGGAACTGATTGGCGTTCGCGGAGATGAGCGCGAGGTCCATCATGCCTTGGGCTATTGTCTTCTTTTGCTGATAGACGTTCATGTCCGGTGTGGGCGAGCCACCCCCGCCGAACATTCCAAAGCTTGGGAAACCGCTGGGTCGTGGATGCGGTGACGTCGGGCGCTACAACATCAAATTTCTTTGTTTACAAATTCACGATATCGTTTGATTTTTTTTTCTTTGTTCACTTTAATTCAACGACAAAGAGAAAATTCTGCTTTTGTTTAGTTTTTTCTTTATTTAACTTGAAGTTTTACCATTATGTGTAGCGACATTGAGCCGACAGACTTATGAATAATATTCATTTAATTGCCGAGGCATTAAAATAAATCGAGCAATGTTAATGTGCTAGGAAGTAAGGATAAATATGGATTGTTCACCAGGCATTACAATAGTGCGTAAGGAAGAAATAGAATATCGCCAATTGTAAAATAAATAAAATAAAATAAAATTGTCGAGCTTTCACAATGACGGCGAATGGAAAAAATATTTTGTTCGATTTAACGTCTTCTCTTCCATACCGTCTACGACCGCTTGTAAAGAAAAGCTTGCAAAATCAGAAAATCTATTGGAAAGAGAACAAAAGAGAAAACATAAAATAGGAATTACCATGGAAGTTGGCTCGTCGTCGATTTCATGCAGCAGTCCATCATCAATGCCAGGGTAGTGTTCTCGTCCACGTCCTTGAGTATCAGTCTCAATCTCCTCGGCATCGCCGTGATGTTCAGCTCGTCGATTGTTGACGTTGTCGGTTTCCAAGAGATGCGGACTAGCCTCCGCCGTGGCGATCGATGTCGCGCTCGCCGGCCGTTCATTAATCTCTACATCGGACGCTCCGAGGCCGTTGCTCCGTGGCCGTAGTTCGTCCATATACAGGACCACGTCGTCCTGTTCAGCTGTTGGCTTCATAGTTGGCATCGTCATTTCCTTTCACCTTGTTCGTCTTTCTTATTTTTTTTCGGGAATATCGCGTGGGTTTTGCTTCGCGAGCGTTGTATTTTTATTTTTTTATTTTTCACGATCACATGTTTCACTGTTGCTGCTGGTTAAGCTTCATTTGTACTAAAAAGTATAGCGTACGCTCAGCACTACTCGCTCGGCATTGGGTTGAGATCACAGTTTCAATTAATTGGACTCTCTCTGAAACGCTCCTTTATGCGACTAGTGCAGTCACTTAATCGTCTGACGTCTGCAAACCTCTTTTATGACTCAGCTCTCAAGACATTTCTTCTTTTTTAACGCCACTAAAATTCGCCAAGGTTTCCAGCCAAAAAGTTCTAGCCACACATATCCGAGTATCTCTAACGTCCTTATAATTCATGCAATTCTCCACATCCCTGTGTTCAATGAAAAAGCAAAAACAAGAGTGAACCTTGCGAAACAAAAGTCCTTTGTGATCGCGAATACATCGACACTTGTCGTCTCAATGAATCAATGAGAGTCCCATGTAAAGAGCAGCGCTGTTCTTATCTCCAAGAAGCATCAAAGATCGTTCGATAGCCGCGTCGTTGGGTGCCCCTTAGCTTGCAAGCCATGATCCTCGTTAAGTCCTCGGAATCACGTCTGTCGAGGCTCTCCTTGACACACCTTCCGAAACTGTTGGGCCTACGGTCAAGCAGATGCAACAAACTGCGCCCGAGCCGGCTGCACACGGACGACTGAACAACCAGCCGCCGAGAGCATAAGCGCCAGACACTTGTGCGGTTTCACTCTCGTCGGTGTATGTGCGCGCGCGTGTGTGCGGCTATGGTAGCGCACCGCGGCGACTCTCTGCGCGTCTGAATAAACCTCAGCGTGGCCCTTGTGGCCCCTACAGCTTGCGCAGATTGGGCCTTGCGATATATACACGCTCGCTTCTCGTATTTTCCCGCGATGCGTATTATTTGGTCGTACGCGTGACTTTGACCCTGGCACGTCTATCACCGATACAAATTTATCAGCTTTATCCAGCGGCGAATGTGAGTCTCTTTCTTAATTCGTTGGCACGGGCATTCGAGCACGAGCGCGCGATAAAAGACGTACAACGCGTTAAACGAGCAAAAAAATAAAAGGCAGCGGAGCACGAAAAGTAGTCGTTATTGTAACTCTTTTCACTTGGTGGCGAGAGGAAGCGGAGATTACGCAAAAGTACTAGAGTGACCGAAACCCCAAAGTCAGCCAATTGGAAAATGTAAAAAATAATCGCGCGCATATGCGGCGATCGTTTACTTGCTACTGCGCCGAAGATTCGTTATGGTGGCTTTCTAAGCACCAGACGTGCTCGGGCTTCGAGTGCACTTGCAAATGAAGAAGTGCCGCGTTGATGATGGTGATGATACCTCATGGGTTTTATTGTTCTGGGCTTTGTGCGCAAGGTTGACTGGCGAATGAAAGGAAGGAGAGAGCGAGTTTTTTTCTCAGGCTGCATTTGTATGCGCGTGTACATGTATACGCAGAGGGTGTGCAACGGTATATTTTACGATCGGATCACGTGACGTAAATCAGACTCTGTGTACGTATGCGTGTATCTATAGACTTTTAACGATCATTATATTCGAATTTAATTATCTTTCGGGGAATACGCGAATAGATATCGTGCAAAGCTCTAACTTCGCGACAGAGTGTTTACAATATACTTTATTTTTGTGTTAGAGCGAATATTTGATCCAACAAGGTATACAAGTCAACAAGTTTTAATGGTGCATTTAAATTATGTATACGTTTCAAGGCTTGACGGAGAAAGACGAATCTGTACCAGTAACATAATTTCCGAGGGATGAAGGGAGGGGGGAAACGTTGGCAAATTGATAAAAGCCAGTATCGTCACCGGAAGGACAAATGTCCGACAAAGCGCGTTCCTTTGGATCCCAGCCCCGCGACGCAATCGCGTTCTAGTTTCGTTAATCATCCGTTGGCACGCAATATCGTCCGCATTTAAGCTTTTTCGGCTTAGCCGGAAACGAAGCGAGCTTGCGCTATGACTGTTACGTAACGGGCTTGGATATATTGAACCTACCTCGTCGTCAAGTAAACAACGACGAGCTTTGCGGGGAACGAGCTTTCTTAACTCCCATAGGGGAACGAGTCATGTACTGGCCAGGCCCAAGCTCGGCTGCGTATTTTAAAATGTGAGGTTCAACAAGCTTTTTATTTCGATGTTCGTGGTCGATGTGGAAAGAACAAACGTTTTTATAAAACACAATATTTTAAATTTATCGACGAGTTGTATAAGAAGTGAATGTATATTTTAAAATAAATATTCTTTATCCAATTACGTACTGACAATACCAATGAATCAGGATGTGTGAATGTAATAGTTCGATGAACCTATCTAAACCGAGTCATCCATTGTTTACGTCAAAAACGAGCGACTTTTGGAAAACAATACTTCCAAGCAAGCAAAGAAATTCGAAAACAATGGAAAATACGTTAGCGAAAATAACCAGGTACACCCATATCTCAAATAAACCACAATTTCCTGCGTCCTCGAAAGCCATAAATATTTGAAAACAGTAACACCACAATCATTAGCAGGGCATAGCATAATAGCACCAATAGCGAGCGTCAGCAATGTCAAGCCAGATCAACCAAACACTGACTTAAAAGTCCCGCTGCGTTGCGGTCGGTCATCCGGTCCTTGGCTTATCATCACTTTCGATCCCGAGAGGAAACGCTGTGGGCCTGGCTATCGTATAGGCATGCAGCGGAAGTGCTGCGCTCACTGTCCAGGGGAGGTGACGCGAACGGGCGAGCCAGCCCGGGAGCACGGCTGCTCCATACCGGGTTACGTCGCGGGCAGCCTCAGACTGGCCTCGCTCCAGCACGGCGATCCGAAGGCGCCCAACACACCCGGCTCGTGTTTCGAGCGCTTCGCCACGGCGAGGAAGTGCCACTCGGAAAACTTGCAGCACCAGCCGCTGCCCGATCGCGTCGACGACGCAATATTCACCCTCGACCATACCCCCGAGGATAATTGCGGCTGTGACGATGTCGTCCGTAGGTTCGTTTACGCGGTTACGAGTTTCCGGCTCCGATCTCCTAGCTTTATCTCCCTCCTTCCCCTCTTTCACCAGCCCGATAAAAGCCGGATGTTTTTTTAGCCCGACTCGCATGTCTATAATAGATTGACTACACTGACATGCTCACCCGCTTCGACGTGTAATGCATATTTGCCTGTTTTGTTTCGTATCTGCAGGTGTCAGAGGATATTACCAAGACGTTTGGCGGGTAGGAAAAAGGAGCTGAGCCGCGTGCACCGCTACGCTCCCGCGCTCGGATGCAAAAAGCCAACGACGTACATGGACTTGGCGATCTGCTGGGAGACGCCGATCGACCCGAGCTACGAGCCACGTCGAGCCGATCACATCGATGGCTCGGACGGCGGTCCTGCCCCGGCGATATTTAGCCTCGTGCAGCACGCGGCCTCCCAGGTCGACGTACGCGACGGCTGCATACCAGCTGGCCCCGGGAAACGCGAGGCCAACGAGCCCGAGCTCTGCTGCGCGCGTCGCCACGAGTGCGACAAGTGCGAGCTTTGTGCCCAGGTTCGTCGAGAGGCTAAACGATAAGTAGCTTTGTAACGGGGCATGCAGATGTACAGAGTGAAATTGCAGGGGCCAACGGAGTTGGAGCCGGGGGACGAGCTGTGCCGGAACCTCAACTCGATCAGCCTGACGTGCGAGCGGAAGCAGCTTCGGCCGCCGGTCGGCGCCGCGGCCAAGAAGAAGCGAGCCGAGTTCTTGCAACACTGGCCGACCCACGGCGAGGCTGTGCGAAAGGCGCCGGCCCGAGCGACGCGCTCCGCGGCTTTTCTGCAGAAGCGCGGCTGCCAGGTGCTCGAGCGCAAGAGCAACGGCCTGCCTGGGCGCGGTCAGGTGCCTCGGCCGCGGACGCCCTACGCCCGGCGCTCGTTCTGCATCGACACCCTCGCCCCGCCGTTCAGCGTGGTCAACGGCTCGCGGGACGCCGATTACCCCGAGCACTGGAGGCTCACCTCCATCTACCAGCAGTCTTACAGGAATCCCCGAAAGATGCGCGAAGGGCGCACCCTACTCAACTACGATCGCTCCTACGTTTAAGCCTACCGCGCTTAGACGCGTACTTAGCGAGCTTTTGAAGTTGCCACGGTCGAGATTGACTCTCTGAGGATTGTGGGGTTCTTTTAAGCCTGGAATTTAAAAGATATTAATAATCCGCAGATTGAGGCTTTTCGTAGGATTACTAGGAATGATCGAGACTATTGCGATTTGTTTTTTAAATTAAACGATTGTTAAATTAACGAGCTTGCGAGTAGATACAGTTGATGCTGAGCATCGTTCATATAGTTTATTCAGAGTTAATATGCGTTAATCAAATGTTACGTTTGTAAAATATCTTTCGTTGCCCAATAACACGATTGAATTCTTAGAAGATAGAATTGCAATTACGTTTTACATTATATATACGTATACTGGCTTGTCGTTACCCGTAGTACAAACTCAGGAAAGCTATGTAAGATAAAAGATTAATAAAAACCGATACCATTTTATTACGACTTATACCCTATAGGCCAAGCCATTAATTATGCTCTAAGGTATTTTAAAATAGAGTGAAACAGAAAAATAAAGAAAGGCAATAAAAAAAAATGTTACTCAAACTATTTACTCCCTCCTCGTGCCGCGGATGTTGCTAATATTAATGTAACGGGGACTTGGATCCTCGAGTCTACAAATCTCGTCCAACAGCAAAGTTTTCTCAAGCCGCTCGAGCGCGACCTTCTGCAGACGATTGAGCAGATTCGGATAGGGCGCTATTACCTGCTGGAAGGACTCGCGCGGTACCAGCAGAATCTCGCAAGTCTCGATCGCCACGACACTCGCCAGCCGGTGCTCGTTCTCGATTACCAATGCTATTTCGCCGAAATAAGCGCCGTCCTCCAGATGACATACCTGTTGGCCACATCAGCGAATAAGCCTCGTTTAGCTCGGTTACAGCTTTAAGAGCGTACTTCTTTTTCCAAGCTCGTATAGACGGCGACGGTGCCGGAGGCGATGAAGTAGAGGTGCTCGCCCTGGGTGCCGGCCTTCACTATCACGTCACTCGCCAGGTATATGTCCGACTTTATGTAGTTGATCAACTCGCTTATCGCGGGCTGGGGCAGCGATTGGAACAGGTCCACCGTTTCCAGCAGCTTCGCGTAGTTGTAGAAGACCAATTGCTGGGAAGAGGCGAAAGAGAAAGGTGAGAACGAGGCGAGCTGGATGAGCTGCTGGTGAGAAAGCTACCTCGCGAAGGGGCTCCGAGACTTGGTTCAGTATGTGCTTGTCGCGATTGAAGTTTTTCTTGTGCCAGTAGTTGCAGTAGACGAGCAGTCGCTTTTGCGTGATGCGCGACAGTTCTTTGTATTGCATGTACTCCTGCAGTTGCTGCACGAATTTTTTTCGCTCTTTGCTCGACGATTGGAAGGTCGACATCAGCTGCATGAACTGAGCTGAGGACACCGGGACAAGAGAAAGAGGGGGGTGGGCTTAAACGATTTCAGTCGTTTCCATGATTTATGGGGTTTGCTGGGCTGGACTTACCTAGCAAGTAAATAAATCCTACTTTGCCGAAGAGCGCTAAAAGTAGATTCATTATCATGTCCTCGGTCGTCGAGACTTTCAAGTAGTGCGATGAGCTGACAAGCGAAATGGTCGCTCGGTTCAAGCTCAATATGTACTTTGTTGCTCTGTTGTTGCGTCTTTTCATACTCTCGCTCATTATCCAAGAGTATCTGCGCTTTTACGTTATTTGTCATGTTTATATCCAGAGATTAGACATAAAAAAGATCGACTGAAGAGCAATTGATTACACGTTAGGTATACTCACGATAAAGAGTCGTCTACCCCGTCGAATATTTGAACGACCATGGCGACGTAGTAAACAAGACACGCTGACCAATGTATGCTAATTAAGATTATTACGGCAAGCTCGATTACTTTGACCGCGTAAAATGACAAGTGATAGGCCTGCAACGAAATAAGTAAGCTTGTCGATACATTTAGCAATTGCACGAGTTCAATCCGCTTACCTTTTGGAACTCGTGTATGTAATGTATGAGATTTGACAATCTGAATATTTTGACGAAATTAAAGGCCGAACACCACCAACTGAAGTGCTTGTGGTCAGGTCCGTGGAAAGCATGATCAATGACTTCCACTGGGAACGCGGATATAAAGTCAAAAATGAATTTTCCCTTGGTGTATTTGCTAGAAAAATAAAGAGGTATATCGGCGAGAACTTTCAGTATGCTACTTTTTATAACTAAACAACAAAAAGATAAGTAACTCACTTGGCGACGATCGCGGGATCTAAAATGACGATCTTGGTGCGCTTGTCGAAGTAGCCGGTAAAGAAATTAAGAAAAATATCAGCAAGCAGCACGAAATCTATAATAAGTATGTAAAGCAGACTTCTGAGCTGATCGTCAAAGTAGTAGGCGTTCAAGAACGGCGTTGTCATCAGCGCAATCAGAGTGAAAAATGTCATGAGAAAGTCCCAGTAGACTCTGCGAGTATTTGGTTAAACATTAGGATTGGTCAAGTATTGAAAGGTAAGTCAAGCTGGGCTTGCCTGATGGGACTAAACGGATGGATCATGTAGGGGAAATTCGTGAGATGATTCATGGTCTCGTTGCGGTTGGCCGTGGTGCTTTTCAAGCAAGTCACGGCGTAATAGTGGCTGGGCGACAAGACGCGCAGCCGAGTAAGCCATCGCTTGAATCTGCTCCAGCAACCGTCGCCTTTTATCAATAATCTCACGACCTCCTTCTCAGGCGGCTGCTCGCACGTATGCTCTGTCACTGGGTCTTGCTATTTCGTGCGGAAATCATCAATTCGAAATAAGTCGTTGGGGTTAGGAAGGTTTAAGTTCATTATAGGATCGCTCACCTTTTTCGACTTTGATTCCAAATCGGGCACTAGGCTCATTAAATCCATGATGCTTCTTTTCGATCGGCTTAGCGAATAGCTTCTAATCTAGGATGTAGCTAGTAGGAAGAGTTTGACTTTTGTATTTTCGCGCCGGCAACATCTCTCGGAGTTTGGCGGCTTGAAGAGAGAAAGAGAGGAGGGAGGAGAGGGGCTCGAATGGAAGACTGGAACGTGTTGCTCTGCTCTCGGTAATGTTGTCGGAGGCTTTGCTCTCTGTGCTTTCCAGAACGGATCAACAGACACATGCCAAATACGGTATGAAGCGCCGCGTTTATATGTCAACGTGGGCGACGCACTGAGGTGAAGAAAAAAAAAGAAAGCTCAGACGCGGATCTTCGATCGCAGCGATATGCGCCGGTAGGACGTTTTGTACTTTCTAGGAGTTTCGTGCTAACGCCAAGGATTTCGAAAAACGTTTGGAGACAATGTAAGTAGATATAGGTTATGTGCTCTGACTTTTTCCGGTTAAATCTGCTTTTAATTTTTATTTTATTTTATTTTATTGTTTAATGACCAAACTGAAACTTTGTTAGAATGTTGATGCTCTTGTTTCTGTGTTGTTGAAATTCCGAGTTTTATTTTTTGTTCAGCAGCAAGTGTTTTTTTTCTAATAGTAATTGTTTCTAGAAATTACCTGTTTTTTCTTTTATTTCAGGGAAATCATCAAGTTGTTTGTTTTGTTAAGCCACTGCTATATCAGTCTGGTTCTTGCTAAGGATTATTATGAATTGCTGGGTGTTGACAGAACAGCTGATCAGCGAGATATCAGAAAAGCCTTTAAGAAACTTGCAGTTACTCAGCATCCTGATAAAAATACGGTAAACCTGATGTTTGTTTAATATAATTTAAAATAATGTCATAAATTATGGAAAGAATGAAAACAACCTTTATTTTTAGGATGACCCGGATGCTCATGAAAAATTTGTAAAATTAACAACTGCTTATGAAGTATTAAAAGATCCTGATTTGAGGAAAAAGTATGATATTTATGGAGAAGATGGTCTAGATGATTCAAAGAGACCAAGTAGTTATCATTCTTACACATATTATCAAAATAATTTTGGAATTTATGATGATGATCCTCAAATTGTAACTTTGAATAGAAATGACTTTTGTGAGTTCACAACTACGGATTTTGTTTGCATACATTTTTTTTATTTACAATAGTAAAAATCAATGATTGTTAAATTATCTTTCTAGATGAAAGTGTACATGAATCAGAAAAAATGTGGTTTGTAAATTTCTATTCTCCACAATGTAGCCATTGCCACCATCTAGCTCCAGTTTGGAGGAAAGTGGCAAAAGATCTTGAAGGTGTTATTCGAGTTGGAGCTGTAAATTGTGAAGATGACTGGCATTTGTGTAATCAGATTGGAATACAATCTTATCCAAGTTTACTGCATTATCCACCGGTATGTAAAAAGATTTGATTGCTTTTCTGCAAAATTATACTCACTGTGATTTACTCTTGCAGAATTCTAAAGATGGAATAAAATACAGAGGAGAAAAGACTTATGAAGCTATTGTACGTTTTGTTCTTAACAAAATTGATGCAGATATTCGTGAAATTAGTAAGTCAGCATGGAATGTCTTACTAAAGGGAAAAGATTCAACAGAAAAACCTACCTTAGTTTTTATTTGTGGAGGAAATCGGTACTGTTTCTCATCAGATGAAAGACTGAAGGTTGCTGCAATATTTGTAAGTATTTTATTATTCTTTATTAATTAATAATTTTATATTCACAAATCTTAATAGAAAGCATTTTGTAGGATAAAATGGTGGAAGTAAAAGTATACAATTGTAAAGATAGTGATTGTGAAAATCTTCTTTCTGATTCAACTAGTGTAGTATATTTACCACCTCGAGGTAGTTCTAATTCTAAACCTGTGCTACTTGAAGATGTCTTGGAAGTAGAAGATCTAATAAAAAAAGTATTAGAGCAATTACCAGAACCAAAGGATATTACTGAAGAAGAATTTCATGTATGTAGAAGTTACATGTTAGTTGAATCATTTTTTTTTATTTGTATACATTGTTTGATTTTTCAATACAGGACATTGCAGATGATTTAGTAAATAATGCAAGTGATGGATGGTTACTTTGTTTTTACATAGGCCATGCTACAGATTTCGATGTTTTACTAAAACAATTACCTAGTATTCTTAAGGATGTAAATTTAGGTAAGTTAAATTAAAAACAAATAATTAATAATATCATTTAATCATACTTTATTTTTTTTAGCAAAAATTAATTGTGGAAGATACTCCCTTTTATGTAAAAATATGAATATAAATCATTATCCAGCTTGGGGTGTTTTAAAACCTGGTGGTGCGTTTGAACTTAGTCATGGAAAAAATAAAATGAATGATTTGGCAAATTTTGCAAAAAATAGTTTAAAAGCCAAAAATGTTTGGGCTCTTTCTGCTGATAAAATACATGATATACTTAGTAGACAAACAGGTAGGCAATTCAATAAATTATTTTAGTGTTTCAATATTTTATTATTAACCATTAACAATGAGGGAAACTATTCTAGGTGAGGCATGGTTCCTTGATTGGTATGCACCATGGTGTCCACCATGCATGAGATTTCTTCCAGAAGTTCGTAAAGCTTCATTAGAATTTGACTTTCATTAGAATTTGACTCGTCAGTATTACGATTTGGTACAATAGATTGCACAACACATTCTGAAATATGCAGAGAGTACAATATCAGATCTTATCCAACTGCTATGCTTGTGAATGGTAGTCACACACATCAATTTTCTTCGCAAAAAACCGCTTCGAATATTGTGGAGTTTATAAATGAAGCTATGAATCCAACAAGTAATTGTTTTGATTAAATTTTTGTAGATAAAACGTTTATTATTATAGTTTTTTTTTTAATTTTGATCAAATTATTTTCAGTATTCCATTTGGATTCAAATAATTTCCATAAATTAAGTAAGAAAAAGGCAAAGCATTTATGGGTTGTAGATTACTTTGCACCTTGGTGTGGACCATGTCAACAGTTAGCTCCAGAATGGACTGCTGTAGCTAAAGCTCTTAAGTCTCTATCTTTTGTAAAAATAGCTAGTGTTGATTGTGAGGAGGAAAGATCAATATGTCAAGCTCAAAACATTCGCAGCTATCCTACAATCCGGCTCTATCCTTTGGGTTCTGAAGGCTTAAGTTCAGTAGCGTAAGTAGCATTGACATTAAATTTTATCAAGAAAAAAGACAAGAAAAAAATAACATTAGTTAAATTATAAATGAATTAAAAAATTTATAGGATGTATAATAATAATAATGGTCAAAGAGACGCTTCATCATTACTCAAATGGATAGTACAATTTTTACCTGTAAAAGTGGAGGACTTAACTGATAAGAATATAGAAAAAGAAGTATTAAAGACTAATGATGTGGTGTTAGTTGATTATTTTGCTCCTTGGTGTGGCCACTGCATCATCATGGAGCCACAATTTGCTATAGCCGCACAGGTAAGTTATTTTTTTGTTTTCACTTTTATATTATAATTAATAAAGAAGTTTATCATTAACAGTGGTTATTATCAATGATTTTTTGCAGATGCTGGAGGGCAAAGTACGTTTTGCGAGAGTCAATTGTGACTATTATCGGTACCACTGCGGACAAGCGGGTATTAGAGCTTATCCCACTTTAAGGCTATACTCAACAAAACAGCATCGTTGGAGTTTAAAAGATGGTATTAAACTAGAAAGTTCGACTGCTGAAGCTATCAAAAATGAAGTACAAAGACATTTATCACAGAAAAAAGTGCAGGATCGTGACGAATTGTAACAGCTGACATGTAGGTGCCTTAGTGTATAAAAGAGAGTAGTATGTATTATATTTAATGTACGCCTAATTTTAAGATTCATATTTTTTTAATAGCTGTTTTAATTATGTTTTATTTAAACAAAGAATACTGCAACTGTCCCAAACTTGAATTATTGGACATATTTAATACTCGAATTATAATATATTATTTTATTATAAGATACACTCAAAATAAACTCACTCTGGTATGCTACTCTCTTGTACAATTTAGGTGAAGGTGAAGGAAAGTGAAAAAAGTGAACTCAAACTGGCCAAAGTAGATTGCAATAGCGATATGTAAACAAGCATCGCTTTAGATATTTTAAATTAACTATTGTGATATTGCGTTAAGCTGGATGTCTTTACAGCATTCACTTCTTCCTTTAATATCAACGCCCCTAACAAAAATCAATCGGATTCAGGTTGCCGCGAAAAGCATCTCAATTCACGCTCTTGCCGCGAATATCAATCGATTTCACAAAGTCCGTCGAAGACCAATCGATTTCGGAAAAAATGATCACTTTTATATATAAATAATTTATACTCAAAATTTTGAATCGATTTTTGGCTCTAATATAGATAAGGGCCTACTTTATTGAAAGCTTTTTTCCCAAAGCTCTATCTAATCGGTAGGGCGTACTATTTAATTTTGTACTCAAATGTCGCTTCGTTTTTTTTTTTCGTTTTTTCTGAAATCGATTGTTCTTCGCGGCAACTTACGAAATCGATTGATTTTCGCAGCAGGAAATGCAATGTACCAATTTTCGTGGTCGTTTTTTGAAAACGATTCATTTTCGTTGGGAGTTTTAAAAATGATTGTTATTCGTTAGGGTCGTCGATATATTAAACGTTTAAATTTTTAGCAGAAAATTGTCTCTTCTAAACAGAAGAACAGTCATTTAATATACATTTAAGTCTTTACAAACACTGCATTCCTACTGATTTTAATTTAAAACTTTTAAATTTTTTCGAATCTCAAAAATATACCGTATATCGGATGTGTATACAAATTGAAACTTTTGTCTGTTTGTCTAACAGACGAATAGCCTAACGAACAATGTAACATTGTAACAAAATTTTTTAACTTTTTATCAATAAACTTCTACAATTGTAAAAAAAGTAAATAAAACAAGCGTTATCTATTTTATCAATTCAGTGAGCCTGGGAATTAATATTATACATCAAAGTCGGATATTTATTATAGAGAAATCGAGAGCACCTAAGCCAATTTCAATTTAACCCTTACTCATACCTCATTCTCGTAGCCTGTTTCTCACAAATTACCTTCCCGTGCAGGTTGCCGACTTCCAATTTTATCATTCGCTACAAATGTTTCTTCCTACTCCACGATGTATCCAATGACTTTTTTAAAATTATTTCATTTTGAATGCAGTTTGCGCTGTACTTTTAAAGCATCTGTAAGCCGTAATTTCCAAAGCCTTGGTTCGGATAGTTTAAGAAAAAAATCTGAATGCATTGTTTGGAAAAAGAGAAATCTGAGGCACAATGAGGAGAGGTGTAAGACAATCGCTATAGCCGGGCTATATATGAGAGCGCATTGGCCGACGGCTAAAAGTTATTACCAAACGTTTGCAGCGGCTAGACGCGAACAATGAGATCCCCTCTTATGCAGCTTGGCGTTCATTTATTCACCGGCTAGGCCGTAAATTTGTTAATTTACCTAAATAAATTTTGTTGCACAAAAACTTTAGTTTGTTAAGTTAGTTCTGGGTAAGACAAATCGAATGCGCAATCTTCTTGTCTGATAAGTTATTGATTAATTTTTTTTTTAATAAAAACTAAAATTAAAACTGAATTTCTGTATGGAGGAGTATATCAACGCTCTGTCCGCTAAGTTTCCATAAACCTGCCCAGCTGCCGGATTCCAGCGAAAGAGTATATCAGAAAGAGAGGAAGAGCCAGAACACTACACCGCTGTGTCTGTCTTTCTCTCTCTCCGCCTACTCCTTTGCGTTCCCCACGCAGAGCGAGGGACAGGGGAGCTCTCAAGGCAGGCGCGCACGTTCGTTCCTTTCTTTCATCTCTCTCCCTCTCTCTGCCCGTACCTCAAGCAAGCCTGACACCTGGCGAGTCCAGGAGAGGTTCGTGGTCGCGCGCCATTTTGCCGTGGGCCGCCGAGTGGCCTCCTTACGCGCATAATATCGTCCTCGTGCCGATCCTCGCGCTTAGGCCCGCGCGAAATTTCAGCTCTCGCGAAAATAGCAGAACGCAGTGTTGTATAGGAGGGGAAGAGCGCGACTATACGCAGCTGTACCAAGTGTGTGCGCGAGAGCGAGAGAGAAAGAGAAGGAGAGAGAGAGGTGGGTGGGAGAGGTGTAGCGTCTGGAAAATCGGGCGCTCGCGGGGAAAGCCCCGTTACGCTTCAGTCGAGCCGGACGCAGCACCGGGAGACGAGCAAGCTCGCCGTGGAGAAAGATGAGCAGAGCTACCGGCTGACCTGCCATCCTCCTTCTCCTGTCTATCCTACATCTACCTCTTCTGCATTTCGTCTCTTGTGATTCAACGCGCGCGTGTGTCTCTGTGTGTGTCTCTCTATCTCTCTTTCTTTGTGCATCACCTCTCGTCTTTCTCTGTCCTGCTGAGGACGAGTGTCACCGGATGTTGGTGAGCTCTGGGATTATGGAGAGCTCGGTCGAACGATAAGATTATCCAACGCGTTTTACTCGGAGGAGTCTCGGCCCAGGTGAGTTGACGTTTTACGCACAGCTGTGTGCGCGCGCACTTTTTATTTTTACCCCGATTTTCAAGTGTAATTAGATCGGTTAGTCGGCATGGACGTGTACCGTTATACACACGCTCTTCTCTCCGCGACCGATTTTCGTCGTTCCACGGCTTCTATGTAGACTACTTAGCTCACGCGTATCGCTGCCGATTCAATGACCCTTTAATGCTTTCGATCGATCGGAAATTAACCTGGCGCTACAACTTTCCCACCGATCATCGGCTCTTTACTGTTATTCGTGCATGTCGCGAAGAACGTGTTTCTCCCCCCCTCTTCCCCGCCCCTTTAATTTATGCCGCAGTAAATTTTGATAAAAATATACGCGGCTGACCCAAAATCGGACCTGAGAATATCGCGCAGTACTCGTTTTAAAATTTCTATGCTCGCTATATTCGCGCTAACACGAATGCCTCCCGTGAACATTGTGTAATTGTTATGAAAAAATTTATTCGCGTTACCGTTAAGGTGAAAGTCGGTTTACCTTTATCAGAGGCAACATCCATCTTCTACCGTGTCATTTACAAGATCGTTATTTTTCAACAATAAAATACCAGCTTCGTATAGGCACATTAACGAATATATAACCAATCTTGAATTTAATTAATTTGCATTCGCTTTCATTTCGTCGATAAATTTTCCATATTTTATGGGAAATACGCCGGCATGCGCCTACATCGTCTACCGTATGAAATATCGTAAATTCGAATTCCGCATTTTCAATAAACACCAACAAATTATCTATCCCAGAAAGTCTTAAATAAACACACGATTGTATCGCGAGACATCCCTCGCAAACACGATTATCCTATACCCAAAGCAAAAGGAGCAGCTGCGCAAAGTTCAGCAATGCCTCGGCATCCTTTACAAAAACGTCGCTACAAGCATCTCGAAAAGGCTGTCGCAATATCTGCCGAACCCAGTCTCGGCCAAGCCCCTTCCAAGTCGCGTCTCTGCGAAAAGCCACGAGGCCGCGAATTGGCGCGCTTACAATGAACTGCATATACATATAGAAAGTCCAAACTGCACGTATAACAAGCGCATACCCGTAGCAGCAGCAGCCGGCGTAGCAGACAAAGGGAGAGGAGCGGTAGCAGTCGCGGCACTAGCAGCAGCAACAGCATGGGCTCGAAAGTCGAGTACGTCGAGTCGTCGCACATGTACGCGACCAACTACGTACGCAACTCCAGGGCCATTGGCGTGCTCTGGGGTATATTTACCATATGCTACGCGATCATTGGCGTCGTCGCCTTCATCACCCCGGAGTGGCTCGGGGATCTTCAGCATGAGAATCCGGGAAGGTTCGGACTTTGGATGAGATGTAGCTTTGGCGGAACTGGTAATTATAACACGCCTCAAACACGTGGATTATTTTCACTTTCATAAAGTAGTATACGCCGCTCGCATTTATAAATTCGTAGTATTGGAGCGCGTGCTCCTTGAGTTTTTGTCATCGAGGTCAGGACCGACAGGAGTCCGATACGATGACTGAGTGATTAATCGCTGACGTTTGATTATATCACGTTGCGGCTTACGTTAGTGTACATAAAACTGACCTATCGATACCGCTGACACGGCTTTTTAATCCTCTACGTTCTTTGCATACGCGAGAGAGTTTGCTTTTTGCTCAGCTATCTCTGTTTAAAGCGAGGCGCGCATATTAGATTACAGGCCGGCTGGTTAATTATGGAACAAATTTCATGCCGAGTTCTTTAAACTTTTTTTCTGCTGTTTTGTAAAGCGGCAAGTCTTAGCTTCCGGCTCGGTGTTGTCTGATTGAAGAAAAGAAAAAAACGATGAATTTATCGAGAAAAGGAATGTATTCTTACTTCCTCGTAAATAAACCGCGTCTTTATACTTGGCTCACTAGGAAAAGTAAATTAAACGTCTGATATGTCTCGAGAATCCGGAAACGATCACGGCGGAATATAAATATCGTATAATTTTGATTAGTCTCGTAAACTATGGACTTGTAAATTCTTATTTTTTTTAGTTGTTTAAGGATAAACATTAAAATAAATCAATAAATGAATGAAAGAAAAACCCTAAAAGGACTAAAAAACGACCTAATGGCTATTGCTTACAGGAGAACTGGTCGAGGAATGCGTCGGCCGATTGGACGATCTGTCGTCGATCGCTAATGTGCCATTCCGAGCAAGTACGATACTAGTAGCGATAGCTGTGGTCATCGCCCTCGTGTCTATCCTCGCCATGATGCTCTTCTTCTTCTGTCAAACGACCACGGTCTTCTACATCTGCGGCTGGATGCAAGTGATTTCCGGTAAGCTTAACCGCCAATCCCTCCCTCCCTCCTTCGTTCTTCGTCCTTCCTCCCCTCTCTCTCTCTCTCTGCTTGTCATTAGCTAAGCCGCGGGGCAAAATTAGCCGAACAAGTGCATTCTTTTTTATTCCTACTCCTCTCCTTTGTTTCTTGCAAGAAAAATCTGTGCCTCGTAAACATGCCACACAGTATAGGGCAGTAAATATGAATTTTATTAACAAGCGCGCTTGTTGCAGCTCAAACCCGCGGCCAGTTTAATATGCGCAGGCCTTTGCATAACGTATAAATTTTCTTTTGTATGTACCCACTTGGGCTTTTCAAATATCGGGGCAAACGCGCAAAAAGTCCATGAAAGCTTAAACTTTCTAGGATCGGTGCTAGAGAGAAACCGTCTCTCTGATCGACGTGCGGTGGAGAAATAAACGCGAGAAAGCCAGATCGATTTCGCTGGCGCGCATTTACGCGTACGCACCGCTGCTATGTATATACAAACAGATCGTTCGCATATAAAAACGCGGTGAGACTGGTTAACTGGTGTATAAGCGCGAGAAAATCGAAACTCGTTGGCTTTTGACCGATCAGCACCGAAAACGCTTGGCTTCGGTGATTTAGCATTATATTCCGTAACGGTTCCGTTTGCGAAAGTGTCGCGCGAGTCAACCTGTGCGGTCTTCCTCATTCCTCCTACACGGACTGATGGGACTTTTGAAAGGTGGGCTGCATTAGAGCGGCTTAATTGTCAACCTGTCGCAGCCGAGCTTTAATTGAGCGGCTACGAGTGAGGCGGGGGGGGGGGGACGGGGGAGTTGGGGGCGTAGTGGAGAGTTGCGTAAAACGACGTTATGAAAAAGAAAGAAAAAAGAAAAATGCGACGATTGGGCAAAGCGAGGAGTCTCTCGCGACCGGGAAAAATGACGATTGATTATGGCAATTAATGACGTAACTCGCCGTCGCTACGGCTTTGTACACGGGCAATTGCTGTTATTGTTTCGTTTAAAATGCTAGGGCATTTTCTGCCGATCAATGCCTTTAACCACCGCACTTTCTAGCTGTTCTTCGCTCAATAAAACGTTCCCTCTGTCTCTTCATTTTTTTAATACCCAATACCGAAGTAACAATGTGCAGCTGCCGTTAAACGCGTGAAATGACTCGATCGAGGCTCAAGATGTTGTACAAAGTATACGTTGATGTAAGCGAGTTCAAAATGAAAACGAAAGAAAATGTACAGATCGAACAAAGACACGTGGAGTCGAATAGAGAAGAGAGGGGATACCGACAGAAGGGCAACGATTCTAAAAACAGATATCTGTATGCTTGGTAAGTCAAGAAATGCTTATGCTGCTAATTCGAGTATCGAGGAGAATTTCGCCTATGTCATCGTCCACGAATACGCACACGTGAGCCCCTGTTCACGTACATTCGTCTGTTGTTGATTGAAATAATAACACCGGTCTGTGTCCGATGCAATCGCTGTATGTCGTTACGTCGCGTGTCGCTTAAACTGCAGCTGACCGTATTTTTCTTTCCTTTCTTCTTTGTCACTCTGTACGCACCCTCGTTTTGTTTTATCTGTTTCATCGATAATGAGAACTTTACGAGCAGTTTGCGGAACACTTGAAATCGGGATTTCATTTGATTCGTTTTATTGGGTTTATTAAACGACGATTATTCTTCGAAGAAATCGAGACCGGTTTATTAGCGAAATTTTTACAAATCGAGGGAAGATAAACAAATCGGAGATTTGTTAGATAAAGATAGTTAACTCTTTTTATAAGTTGGCCGATAAATAATGCAAAAATTTTTTCTAGTAGTTATAGCGTGGCTGTACGTAAATCCAACAATCAGTACTTGGTGTGGAGTTCGATTGAAAAAGAAAGGTATTCGGTGGGAAACTGATTGTTATACGCGGGAACGTAATTTGTGAAACTTCCCATAGTAATGTACTGGCAGGGTTGAAAAAACGGATGGTGTGTGTGCGCGCACTTGGTCGGTAGGATACAACGAGCCAATTAACTCACAATTTCCAGACGTCACTCTTGAAGAAAATACACCAGAGAATTAAGAAGAGTTATTTTGATCTGCCGTAATAACATTTCTTGCTTCTTATTATGATATGCCCGAATATGGAAGTATTGAATAAGCGCGAGTAACTTGATCAATTGTAATTGTAATGATGTAATTGCAATTATCTCGCGAATGCGACAAACATTTAAGAATCTCACTATAGCCAGAATAGGTCTAACGCCGATGCATTTTTACCTTTTAGAAACTTCATTTCCCAGCTTATTATTACGGATGTATCGTTAAAATATAATTGGGCTTGGATTTGCATGTTTTAACTAGGCTAATGGACGATTTTAACGCTTCGATTACTCCCTACTCATAATTTTACCGCACACAAACCGCGTTCCACTTAAAGTCCATCAGTCTAATTTATCGTGAGCGATAATAAAAAAATTAGCAAATCGATATAACCAGTGAAAGCCCTTATAAATTGTTCATCTCCATTTCCTTTAAAAGTTGAAATATAAAAACTTGAAGATGCTCGGCGAAGCGTAGCGCGCGCACGCGGGGTTCATCAGAGCGAACTAGAAGATCGGTCGGGTGGTAGAGGTTAGCGCGCCGCAGAAATGCGGAATGAACCGTTACGGTAGCGAAGGAGGTAAAGAAAAGAGAGGCCCCGCGTCGCGCAACCTTCTCTCGCGCTCTACAGCGTCTATCCTCGAGGGACAGCACTGTTATTAATACCGAGAGAGACTCGAGCTTGGATTCCTTGGAGCTCTAGGAGCGCATCGGCCTTTATGGCGACGATTAAGCAGACTTCCAGGTAGTTGGCAACGTTCGCCAGACGCTTTACGAGCTTCTTCTCCGACTCTCGGATGATTTCGTGCAGCGCGGGGCCGGTTATTTTTGTCGCTATAGCGCTCGCGCGCTTGTTAGCTGCACGGAGACATTCGTCCGCAGCTAATTTGCTAAGCGCACATAATCCGATGCTATTCTCTATAACAGCCTCAATTTCACAGTGACTAAATCGATACTCGAGTTGTAATTTGAGCGAGATATCACATACCGATTGGCATGATGTAATCCCAAAGTTTTGTGACAGACACGCGCATTATAGTCGATTATAATATGTAACTCGCTCCAGTCTCCTTACAACACACATTGTAATTTGTTTTCAAAAACTTGACTGTCTACAGTCTCGATTTTTGTAGGTAATCGTGGAACGATAAAAATATCATTTGATTGTCGGGTCTAGTAAACAGCGTTTATATGAACGTATATACAAGAACTCGCGCGTGTTTACTTTCCGCTCTCGAACACGTACACACAGACGCGCGCGCATTCGGGCCAAAGCAATAGTTCGAACAGACATAATTGCGCAACTATGGGCCAGTTCACTACCGATTATATCGCAGACGCGGGAGCCAGCTGGACACATCCAACGAGAGGGGGCCAAGCCTCTTCGTGACGTCTAATTTTAACGGCAGCCCCCAACTCTCTGACTTGTTTTCATTGGAGAACTATAGCTATTGCGCTCTTCCTTCTCCAAATAGCTGTATAAGAGTGAAAGTATGATTATTAGCTGCACGGGGGCATGTACGAAAGAGGCGCGCCGCCGAGAAAATCACGCGACTCCTCGTCATCATCGAGCGTGACCGTAAACGCGTGGGACGAGCGCTGTGACGAATGCGTTCACGGAAGTCCAGAATAACTGCGACTGTTCGATGGTGATAAGTGTCGAAAGATCCCGCTGATGAATGTTTTCCGGGTCTAGAAACGGTTCAACGGATCGGTTGGTAAGGATTTTTTAACAGTTTCGCAGAGCAGTTGGGAGTTTGGGAAGAAACGTTCGACTTTTGCCTTGTCTTGATAGAAGAAGAGGCTGAAAAATGAGGGAGTTGAAAATCACGGAGTCTAACCCGTCTCGGCTATGTCGTAATGGGCGCGGATAAAAGCCTATCGTTAGCGAGTTTAGAGGGAGGGCGCGCATTCACTGCGAGAGCGCGCCTACATAGGTATATGTATATACTGTTAGAAAAGTATTAGCGCCGAGAGTTTGTGCACCTTTCACTGCCGACCTCGCCTGGCGCATACCTACATCCCCCACCCCCTCTTTACCACGACCGTTCGCGTTGAACATCGACGACTTCCTTCTCCCAAAGTGCTATTCCCCCTCTTTCTCGTCGTTGTTAATTAGTTTTTGAAAAAGTGTTAAAGACTTCGCAAAGGGCAGCGATAATTATGATCGCGCTCCTATTCTGGCATATACGCAGTAGACGCTAATGTTCCGAATGTCATTTTCAGCCGTGTGCATGGGCGTCGGCGTTTGCGTCTATCCGCTCGGCTGGGATTCTCCTTACATTCGAGCGGTTTGTGGTGCTTCAGCCTCGAGGTAAAGTGCGATTTTGTTTTTACAGTATTTAAAAATTTAATTAAGGTTGCTCAAGCAGCTTTCACGCGAACGATTTCATTAATATATATATGTATACCATATTGCAGGTATAATCCAGGCGCCTGCGCAGTCCGATGGGCCATACCTTTAGCAGCGATTGCGGCAATGGACGCAGCAACCTTGGCGGCTCTCGCTTTTATTTTGGCCTCCCGACACGTCAAACTGCAACCCGAGCCTTTCAATAACGGCTCGCTTTACAAAGGTACATTTGCATATTAAAAATACATTTTCCGGCCGATCGCGTATTTTACCGATCACATTACAGAAAGTTGCGATTTAAAACAAACAAACAAATCCCTTACATTTATACGACTTTCTTTTTTGCAGGCGAAGTCAACCCAGGCTACGTAAACGAGGCCCAGAGCGTGGCCGGCTCGCGCAAGTCCCTGTCCTTACGGCCAGTTCTGCTTGTCGCACCGCCAGACCAAGACCGCTACAGCGAACTTTCGCGCGCCAAATCCCACTCCCACCACAGCCTATTCGCCGGCTCGCAGTCTCATCCCGTACACCATGCCATGTCAACCAATACGCTAAACCACTCGCAGCACAACTTCCAACTCTGAGCCATTTCGGGCTTGAGTTTCAATCACTGCCAGCAAACGGACCTTAACTTATCACAAGCTTGAGGCCATTAAGTCTTAAAGACCCTGTTTATAGAAGAGTTTAAGAGAGATGTCGGTTATTTGTACGACTAATTGCCGTTGTAATTATTTGCTTCGAAGAAGATTGTGTACCCACATTTTAAAGGGGCCCGAAATTTCATGATATGTTAATTTTGTTGATATAAGACGAGAAACTTTTTTGAAGGATCGATCGAGCTTTTATTTTTTTTTGTCTTTATTTCCTTAATTAAGGAAAATATTGCGATGATAAAGGAATATCATAAAATGTATATGAATTGATTTTGCATTAATATACTGATGGTTTTGAAAAAAATTCAAAACTTTGTAGCATAATTAAAAACTAACACGCCTGACATGTAATGATTATTTTTATTTTAATGATCAAAGAGCTTAAATTTAGAAATAAGATGTTGAAAATCACAAGTATGTGAAGAAAGTGTTTGATGAGCTTATCGGACGAACATTTTATTTTCTGAGCCTTACAAAAATGTGTCGTCTCAATAAATATAAAAAAGAATACTTGAAAAAATTATATTAAAAGTCGATTGTATGATGTGAAATTAAATGTGTTAAGTGACGAGTGACTGAGGCTCTTGAAGGAGCTGAACTTTTTTATACAGCAATTGAAAATTTTGTATTTTTCAAAGCGAATAATGTTACTAATAAAATGTCTGTAATTATACACATAGTAACGTTTTAAATACTTTTCTGACATTACTTTACATCCTGAAATTAAATAACAATTTTATAGTACTTCATTCCCAGAAACACCAATTACATCCATTCATAAATATAAAAAAATTTTAACAAAAAAGAAACAGAGTTTTTCACCATCTCACAACATTATCTTTTATTTGATAGAATAAATTTTCAATATGAACAAGAACTTTTACCTCAGAAGAAAAGAGAAGCTTAAATTTTATAAATGAAAAAATGTTTAACAAAGAAATAAACTTTCTTCTAATCTCAATCCACCACCTTAACATATGCAACCAAATATACACGAATGTATGAAATTATGCACTTACCTACTTATATAACAATGAGTAAAAGCAACGATTCATTTTTTGACTAGTATATTTAATGATATAATACAGGATAGCCTTATTACGAAGAAATTCTGTTCAATATTTAATAGCATATCTTAATGAGTTACTACAATTGTCGCGTTTACTTTTCGACAAAAAATAAACGTATCGATGATTTTTTTTCTTTCCATAAGGTTTAACAGCATAAATGGGAGAAAAATACTATTTACTGTTTATTAACAATGGCCTCGTGCTTTAATAAAATGGCACGCTATTTCATTATGGCTTAAATAACAATAATTTTTGAAATAATACCACATGAATTCTTTCACACTTACAATACCCTCAACATTGTCAGCCTTAAAATTACGAAATTATTCGCTGTAAGATCAATAGTAAACTTGTACATTCATTAAAAAACTAATCGCAGATCGAAGCGAGCACTTTTAAGCTTACAGAGTGGAAAAAATTCATCTGTTATTATTTCAACACGAAGTGTTCGATAGGAATGAAAATCTAAACACAGCAGTTTGAACTACGCGATAAACTCATCTCAAACCCATCTGAGTATTACAGTCTCAAAATTTCAAAATACCCTACAATCGTCCATCCCACATTTCTCACACATCATAATAATTTCTCATTTAGCGTTCGTCTATTTTTTTGTCGCTGTTTCGATCGTCTCGCAGAGCAATATAATAAGCTACAGGTTGCCGGTGGTTCGCGCCCTGGGCAATAGTAGTAGGCGCAGTTTTACCACACGACTCTAATAAAGCGAGCTCAATACTCGCTTCAGCTCATTAGCGGTGCGAGGAAGCCGGCGCAGAGGAGCACATTGAGGCCCCGCGACCTGTGAAATCGGCGTTCGTGTTCTGCAAGCGCGCACCTGCCTTGGCTTTATCGCTTTATTGCGCGAATTTCGTCGTGCATTTACGGCCCTTTGAAGCTGCGCTTTCCTCGCTCTTTTGCACTCGTCGACGTGTGACGACCGTGTGATTTACAACCACTAGTATTATAGAAGGATAAATAAATTAGGCGAGCTGATGTGTGTGAGTGTGTGTATGTGTAAGGATAGGGATAAAGAAGGGGATCAGTTGTGTGCCGCCGGCATCGCTATGATTACGCCGAGGAATGTGAATTTTTAGCCGCCAGAAAAGATCGCGGAATGGAATTTCACGGGTGCGGTTCAAAAAATAGAATGAACACTGCGCAGACGAGTCATTTACAGAATGTACATTTAGACGAATGTATAAATGTAGAATGTGCATTCC
>JAPYYQ010000962.1:0-43850 GCA_030522585.1 Anagyrus pseudococci
TCTTCGTAATTAAAAACCTTCAAAACGTCGAGAAAACGCAAAATTACGGAATCGAAAATTTTCACCGTTACAAAGCTTTCTCTTTGAGAAAGCAAAAATTAAAAAGAAGGATAAAATGATGGGTTAACTGTGAAACTGTGCCGCAATGCGCAGTTGACCTTAGAAGCGATACGGACGGATAACCTTATGCTCGGCAAACTATTCGGCTGACGTGGAAAGCAGAATCATTGCTTGATTTTAAGTTTGTATAACAAGTTAGGGATCTCACAATCTTTTGGGTATGCTAATTAATGACTTGAATTGAATGAACGTGTAATTTGGTTTGTTTGCAAAAATGAGTTCCAGACTTTTATATAGTCCATACGTTAGAGCTTACAGCCGATAACTAATTAGCAGATTACGGCGATTTCGTTGAGAAGTAATAAACGAAAAGATAAAAAAAACATTTTAAAAAGAAGTTTACAAATTCAAACAATCAGTTTTGTTAAAATCCATTGTGATTACGTATAGCTGATTGACAAAGCAGCCACGGGTAGTAAATTAAAAGCGAAATTATGCAATATTAATTAACAGCCACGGTAACAATGGAATAATTGATAATTATTAAATTTTGCGAAATATTAAAATTTTTCGATATACACCGAGAAAGTTTAGTTATTCCGGATGGGAGAGAGAGAGAGAGAGAGAGAGAGAGAGAGAGAGAGAGTACACGCGTTGAAAATAATTATTCGTTTTTATTCGCTGCCGGCGTGTTTATAAGTAAAGCAAATATCGCGAAATTAATGGAAGCAAGTTTATTAACAATAATAACCCGCCGGCGCTCGCACAATAGCAAAATGGAAAATCAACAATTTATTTATTCATTCTTCAAATAACAACCACGCGGCACACAAGCACATGCGTGCGCGCATATAATGTAAAGCCTGAATTCATCGAAGAATATTGTTATAATTGTTTGGGGCTGCATGTATGGATTTGCTACAGAAAGCCAGAGAACTAATTAACTTTAAATTATTGGTTATTACCGACGCGAGCGTATACACACAGAGTAACTCCGACGCAGTTGTTAGCCGCGATTGTCTTGATCAATTCGTAATTGAGTCGTTGGGGTATACGAAAAGTTGACGATTTCTTTTTTAACCAGAGCATCTCGCAATAATTTTGCTTTAAAATCCGGGCGATAAAGAGACGGCGATAGCTTTTAAAAGCTAGCCCTTTAAAAGTGTCCCCGCTGAGCCAGGTACGAGTTTATATAAGCTTATATTTTCGCGGACGATTGGCAAAGGCCGGAGCAAAGCTCCGTAATCGGATTATCCGCTGCGGGTGTCTGCTATACGGATCGGAAAAGAATTTGAGGCATTGCCCCGGTGTATTCGACTGCAGCCTCGGCTCTCTCTCTCTCTCTCGAGAATAACCCATTAATCGTCGTCTTAACGAGAAGTCAGCCGCGGATATATTTGATTCGAATTACACAGACACTCTCCCCCCGCGTGTCTCGCTCAAAGCTCGAGAAATTATGCAAACGACCCTCTCTTGTCGTCGCTTAATTCCGATATCCTTCACTGTACTATTCATCGTGGCTGCATAGCTATTTCCCGAAATTTTACCCTCTCCGATAGGTACATAGAGCCGTTGAATCAATCAAATTGCGTGTGCCGCTATGGAGACTAATTAGTTCGTCGATATAGTATCCCGGCAAAGAAAAAAAAAGCTGCCCCCTCCCGCAGGCATTAATATTTTGAAAAATGGATCGGAACAACGGACCGGCGGGTTAATCAAGCGAAATTTGCCATAACGTCGTGCTCTCACGGCAAAACTTTCGACTCGAGTCTATATATCACAATTTCCACGAGCCACCCCCTTTTCCCTCTCTTACACGCGCAAACCTATACATGCGCACACGTGCACAGGATCTATTCAGCAGGCATATTTTATTTACTACTTTAGTTTTTGCAATTTATCCTCGCGGGCAAGCCCGGAACTGTATACACGCAACGACCGAAAAACTTTTTACAGTGCGCCCATACGTTTGCTTTCCTCTCCGATCAGCCATAAAAAAAAAAGCAAAAACGAGAGCACATAGAGTGGACGGAAAATAGCCGCTCTCTCGCGCGGCGAATCAATGATATACAAGCGAAATATCTTATACTCGCCAATCCCCCCTTGGCTACGAGGTATTTCGTTTCTCGTTCGGAATCGTTAAAACGCGGCTTCGACGTTGTTTACGCGTGTGTCGAGGCATAAAGAGCGAGTCAACGCGTGATACAGCCAGGCGTAATGCAACTATCGCGGGCTCGAATTATCCCAGCTCATCACAGGGGCAATGACCTTTGAATATGTACATTTATATATATACACACACACACAGCTTTGTCGGGAATCTTTTGTGGCCGAAGTTTCGTATGGCCTTCTCCATCGCGGGATTACCTTTCGCCGAAAATATCGTGGAAGCGCAGAGATATCCTCGAGATCCTCGGCTATGATGATATTTAATTTACGTAAAGCGTATCCAACTGGAATGCTGTGCTGTCGTTTCATAGCCGCCCTTTTTTCGAATACGCATTTTTTTTTATTTCCCAACCCTATCTTATAAAAAACACGCGCGCGCGTGAATTTATTTATCGCGTTCGATTGCTTTATCCATTGAAATTTGAAAAAAAAGCAGATTTTATTTTTCGCTGGTGCTCTCGTAAAAGTGCGTGAAAAATACGCGATGAATATTGGAGGGGTAGCGGAATTTTGTAAAAAAAATTTTAAAAAACCTTGGCTTTTATGAAACGACCAATTGTATTTTATTATTTTTTCTTCTATTTGCAATGTTCGCGTGCAATTGTCGTTTTAATCAAACAACGTCGCTTCGCCAGAAAAGGCCAATAATTGAAAAAAAACGCCTAATAAATAAACAAACAAATAAAAAAAAACAGCTCTCGTGTCGCGCAGCCAAAAACAAAACCGTGCGACCATCAATAGGTACATGGAAAAATTATTGAAAATCAAAGCCCCCGACAGGCCGCGGCGGTTCGCGCAAAGCAAGAGCGGCTCTCAAGTTGCGATTCTAATCTAAAATGCCCAGTGAAGAGAGTACAGGAGCACTCGAGCGCGTCAACTTAATGCCTGTCGAAATCGTAAAGCAGGTATTGGGCGTAATCTCCACACAGGCAGGCAGGCTCGGTATAAAAAGTCCTTAGTCTAGGACGAACAAAACGCACTCGTATCGCTCATACGTTTATCCACGCACACACGCACACACATACGCATAGAAGTCCAGTGCGGTGTGGCGCCGATATAGTAGACGCTTTATGAACTCGTCTACTCGATGTCGGGGGCCAGTATAGCGTTGCCATATAGCCAGACAATGCGCGGGCCGACGTGGACGGTACTTATATCGCCGGAGCGAGAAAAGAGAGTCCGGCCTGTCGAATACAGTGCGCTGCTGTGTATACAGGATGGAAGAGTTCGGGTGTGCGTGTGTACGCGCTGCCGAGCCTACTTGAAGCGGAGCCCGGTGCTCGTTAGTCATGCCGATCCAATTAGCACTCGCGCGCCAGAAAAATCCCGCTCTCTCTCTCTCTCTCTCTCTCGCTCTCTCATGGCAAGAGAAGAGGAGGAGACTACTCTGGCCGAGGTTTAATTAGCAAAATGAAATTCAGCGGCATTCGATGTCCGAACGACACGCTCGCGCGAGAGAGGTCGGAAGATGTGTGAGCCGCGGCTCTCTGGATACATATATTTTCCGATGACCCGACACCACGCTTCACGGCTAAAGAGGCTGGATAATGCTCTCTCTCTCTCTCTCTCTCTCTCTCTCTCTCTCTCTCGCGTGTCAATTTAAACGTGCGGCTGACGTTCGCTTGGAGTGCGTCCTGTAAGCGCATGGAACGTTTTATCCTCCAATACTCAACGCCCGTTGAAAACAAAAATTCATGTATGGGGATGTAAGTGTAGAGAGGTAGGGGGTGAAGAGTCACGTGGGAAATTAACGAGTTCGCCTGTTGATGCGCGCGAGATGTGCTGACGCTTTTTGTCTTGGATTTACAATAGGCGGACGAAGAGGTGCGAGTATACGCGAAATGTAATCTCTTCGTCGCTCTCCTCTTCCCCCCCCCCCTTGTGAAAGTAAAACAGAGACCAGTAGCCAAATGAATGAAAGAACGCGGCGAGCCTGGGAATGTGGAAAAGAGGGAGAAACAAGGGAAAATAGATGGAACGAGAGATAAGCTAAGAACAATACGATTCATTTAACGAGAACTAACGCGCGCTTTGTTCTAATGCGACGGAAATAAAAGAGCGACGCAAAGATTTCGCGCTTACCTTTCGCCTCCCTACTCGGATTATGTTTATGTGTCGTGCGTTCTGCTGTTATCATCATCTATACGCGCATACACGAGCTTAATTAATTTTTTCAAATCTTTCTTTTTTCGTTGGCGTTTGTTCACAGCCGCGCGATTTGCAGCTATAGCCGAATTTATTTGCAAAATTGAATCCACAATACAATATTTGTGCGCGCCCCCTTCCCCCGGCCTCTTGATAAGCGCAAAGTTTGCTCGGCAAACGTAGGCGTTGTATTGTACATACAAAGCCAGAGAGAGCCCCATAGCGTTGTAAACGTCAGCCACGAGCGCAAAATGCCTCGTACAAACATAGCAGCAGAGAGAGCTTATACAAGAAGCTCCGAGCATTTGAAAAAGCCGAGCCGGAGAAAAGGCAAGAGCCGCCGGTGCAGTCGCAAATATTGCGCCGCCGGAGTTCGTTGGCCTCGAAACCTCCTCTGTCTAGACGCTACACCTCGCCCGCGTTTCGCCCCATTCGACGCGACCTTGACTTTCTCTCCCCCCCCCCCGTTTTCTTTGTATACCAGCTATACACACACACACGTGTGCGCGCAAGTAGAGCCGCAATCGCGTGCGCCTCTTCACCGCAAATGGGTAAAAGACCGCGTCGTTTATTACTCAGAGACGCGCGTTACATAGGCAGCTCTCGTTGCAGGCTGCATTGTATAAGCGGTTGAATCAAACATAAGTTTTTTTAGGAGCCTTGCATATAATACACACGCCAGCAATGGGTCCGGGCATTGAAACGTGGATTAATGGAATTATTATGCAAGCCGTTCCGTTGTATACGCGCGCGCGCGCGGGGGTGAGTGTGTGTTTGATGTGTTGAAGTCGAGAGAGGGAGAGAGAGAGCTCGTAATTGGATTACCGTGCAAACATGCCGAACGTGCCGCTATAATAATACGAATCGACTGGTAGTTTAATGGTTGTTATACGCGTGCCCTCGTCGGCTCGCGAAGAAAGAAACGCGGAATAACGCGGATGAATTGCACGAGTCGCGTTGTGTATCGCATACGCCAGGCGCATACCGAGTTCAACCGAGAGTCGACGACAACAAAATAAACGAAGCTCCGCGGTTATGCATGCGTTGCCGATGCTTTTTGTTGTTGCTTCTACCTCGAGACTTCGGCTTCTTCTTCTTCTTCTTTTTCATCTTTCTTGCGACTCTTTAATTAACCCCCGCTCGCTCTGCGTAGTAACAGGGGCACGCGCGCGAGATCGAGGACGAGCTTCGCGAAGTCAAGATGGAAAATGTAAAATGTCGAATGCGGATGTTTTATTGATGGCAACGGCATCGCCGAGTGTAATTAATTCATAACTCCCTCGTCAGCCAACGACGGCCCTTGACTTTTTTAAGCTCGTTATTTTAATTCGTTGCCACCCCCCCCCCCCTTTCGTACGCTCGATCGTGCGACCTGTACAGACGCACTGGTATATATCTCTCTATGGAAAGGTAGAGAGAAAGAGAAAAGAGAGAAACGGAGGAAGAGTCGGACGTTTTCCTTTTGCCCCGCGTAACTCGTCCCATCTCATTAGTCGCTCCGGAAAAGAAATCAAGTCTAGTTCGGCTATTTTTCACGAGCGAGCCCCGTTAATCCTAATTATCGGAGAAAGAGCCCGGCAAGAAAACGCGCGCGCACCAGCCCATACACCCACTGGCTTGCTCTCGAGCAAACGAAGACTCCCTCCCTCGTGTAAAATTAGCCCAGGGCTAATCGTTAAAAATTTAATCAAATTTCTTTGTTATCTCGGCAACGATTTTTCTTCGCCCCTCCCCCCTCTACTGCTCTCTCGCATTATGTACCTTGTACATCCGAAAACCGGATCGATCGGAACGAAAAAGAAAATATCGTTGAGGTCTATGAGCGCGCGTACCATCGAAAGTTTCGAAACGAACGATCCCGCGAAACATAATCTATTGAATTTTTATCATCTCCGGCCGAAAACCAATATAAACACCAGCCGGAATCAAAAACGAAAAGCAAACAAGCCGCATACGCCCAGCCAACAATGGAAACCCTCTCGCGACTCCGAAAAAAAACTCACCCCCCTGGTAACTATACACGCTTTCTCTCTCTCTCTCTCGCAATAAAAAAAATCGTAGCCGCGTCCTCGACACGCCCAATCACGGGACTATAGGGGGGCTGGAGAAAAAAAGAATCGTCACCGTAACGGAGCAGCCAACTTTTAACGGGTTTTCCACGAACAGAGCCCACCGACCGCTACCATATCGAATCAATAAAAAACGGCCCTTTAAAAAAAAAGAGTGGCTGTTTCAGGGCGCGCAATCGTATACCCATAGGCACAACAACGGCTCTCTTGCACGTATACGGGAGGGCGAAAGGAAAAACCGAGGCTAGGGCGGAAAGTTTGCAACCCGCGGGTCCCCATTGGAAAAGAAGAGAGAGGGCTCGGAATAAAACGCGAAACTGCCAATTAAACGGCAATCGACGCTTGCCGGGGAAAATAATCGGAGCCCGGGCATAGAAGAGACGGACGTAAAAGGTACGTACGCGTATACGAGAGGCAAGTATGTGGTTGAGTGGCCGAAGAAGGGGACCGGATTTCGAAATGGACTGACTTTATGCTGTGCGACAATGAACCTCGAGCGCATATAGGGAGCCCCTCCCCACCCCGCTCGAATGGCCCCTCGTTCTTCCCCCTGCGCATTATGATAATTGCTGTCAAATAATTTTTTGTTAGCAGTGATTAAGTATAACTACTTGTTCCTTATTAAGTGCTCGTTGAATCAATGACCGGGCCCCATTCAATGCCTCCTGATTCGCATGTAATGCGTATGTAAATAAGCTAATTAACGATCGTTATTACGATTCGTCATCCACGCGGGCCACAATACTCTTTATATAATCCTCAAACACTACTCCTACCTCCTCTCCCTGCCGCCTCTTACATTATTCCTTTTGTATATCCGTCGCACATTATTAACGTGATTAAAGTCTGCCTGCCAGTGCTCCATAGCTCCGCTGCTTATAAGCTCGAGAAAAAAAAAGAATCGAACGCGAACAAAATAACCTATTCATAGGATCTTGCGCGTGTATAAAGAGAAACAAAAAATAATAAAGAGGATAAAAAGAAAGATAGGGAGGGAAAGCGAAGGAAAATGAAAATTACGTAATTCCGGAATCGCTCGAAAATTGGCGCATAAATATTTATAAGCAGTTGCCGCGTGGCCGCCCCGTGTACTACACCTCCAGCACTCTCTCTCTCTCTCTCTCTCTACCTTTTTAATAAACCTCGACGGATTTATCAACATCGGCCCCCCTGAGGCTATGTAAGAGGGGCAGGGAAAAAGAATGAGTCTCGATTTTACAACAAGAGAGAGAGAGAGAGAGAGAGAGAGAGAGAGAGAGAGAGACGAAGCGATCGCGCTTGTAATATAAGGAGTGTGCGTTAATCAATATATACACGTGTAAAGAGTAGCGCGCGTGTGCGCGAGAAGCTGCTTGGAAATTTTATATAAAATCGGCAAATAAGCCGGAAGTTGAATATGTTCAAAACTGTCTTTCCAGCGTTAAATCACGATAACGTCGAAGAAATACACGTTAAGAGAGGGCGCGCGCGGATATATGCGAAGAGGCGAGCTCTTGGACTTGGCGAACTTTGCGCTTGAGGGTGAGCGTGTGTATATATGTATACGTATCAATAGCTACTCGCTATTGTCTGTGCCTGGCGCGCTCACCCTAACCCTTCGTTTAATTATTGAAATTTGATTTAACCGTCCCGATTTGTGCGGTTATATGCCTCTCTCTCTCTCTCTCTTGCTTTATATATTAACTGAACTATAAGAGCAGTTTGCATTACGGTACACGTCTTGCTCTGGTTATGAAGGGCAAAAGATCGAATGCTTGGAGGGTTCGATATGGGTATATAGCTGGAAGAAGAAGGGAAGGGTGGGGGGGGGAGGGGTGCGGGTGCGGGGAAGTTATAAGTTGAGTCGAGAGGGGGCAAACATCGAGCGTAATATGAGATAGCTCAACACGCTGCTGTAGCTAGTTTGAGCCTCGAGATAGGATAACCGATAAGGACACTCGTCGGTGTTAATAGGGCCGACGCTCGAAAAAAAAAGAGGAGCTCGAGGAGAGAAGTCGAGGAGTTGGATATTAAATTGGAGTGGCTTCGGCAAAGTAAAGGTGCGGAACTTTGTTGATCCCCTAGCGCTTTTTCGCGCTAATTTTCGCTGAGTGCAACTGAAGTTTATAAATATAATGCACGAGCGAGTGTATAACCTCGATATTTGCCCCGCAAATGATAACGTTCGCGGGATGTGGGGGGGGGGATACGTTATGGAACTGGCGCAATTTGAGTACGAACGTTTTTAAATGCGGCGCCGCAGCGCGAGATTGCTAAAATCTCTCTTTTTCGAGTTTCGCTTATAATACATACATATATCGAATAAGAATTGTCGATAAAAGAGCAATTTAAGTTTCGTCAAGTAATATTCGTCGAAAGTTCGTCGTTTCGGAAGAGGAGGAGGTGAAAAAAGGTGGGTTTGGTGGAAGGCTTAATGTTTTCCTCGTGTATATGCATTAAATATGTATATAGAAGCAATAACTCGCCGTCGGTATAATTGCTTCGGGACATTGGATTTGAAAGGCAAAACTTTTCATCGGCCTGCACCAAAGTCTTTTTCTCTCTCTCTCTCTCTCTCTTTCTCTCGGCTTATGAACACGGGGTTTTTCTTGACAAGTCAAATAATTCGCGGTTGTCAGAGCAAATGTGAGGAACTACCAAGATAGATAGAGAGAGCTTCGTTCTCTAGGAATACATTGTAGTTAGATCAAATATTACATAAATTAAACGCACTCCGCTGACAATAAGATAATACATTAGATATGCGACAATAGTCGGGGAGGCCGCAGCGGCTGCAGGCTGGAAGGTAAGCGGATGCGCGCGGAGAATTAGTTTGTACGCGACTTGCAATCTCTCGCACCGCGAGTGAGCGACGAGTAAGAGAGGGAGAGAGAGTGAACAAACCTAACGTCAGGATAGAGGGGCGGAGTGAGAGCGGGGGGGGAGTAAGGTCGAAGCGATGAGGGGAGGGACAGCTGGAGGGAATGCAGGAATGCGGGAAGACGCGGCTCTCGGGCTTAGCTCCGCCGACGATCATCTAATCCGACGGCGCGTGTAGTCGCTGTCGGCCGACGAAATTCAATTTCGCCAACGGTCTACGCTCGCGAGTTATGCGCCCCGGCTACTCCTTTAACCCCACTCTCGACCACCTCTTGGTGTGCCTGACCAGACCGCCCACCCCCCTCTAACTCCATCCTTATCTCGTAGATATACGTATCGATTTGAAATTCGATTTTCGCCGATACCCTCTCGCCACTACCACCACCACCACC
The DNA here is from genome assembly GCA_030522585.1 of Anagyrus pseudococci. Lineage (NCBI taxonomy): Eukaryota > Metazoa > Arthropoda > Insecta > Hymenoptera > Encyrtidae > Anagyrus > Anagyrus pseudococci. The sequence goes on from JAPYYQ010000962.1 coordinate 9,695, forward strand.
ACAGCGCGGCAAATGATTATCGCGCGAAAAAGAGGGCTGGGGAAATCCCCCCCGACGAATGGACAAGCCAACTTTTGCAATTTTTGCCGGTATGTGTGTATACGTATAGGTCTAAAGTGCAAATAGGTTCGCGTGAAATTTCCTCAGGGCAGCGCACACTGCACCCGCCCCTCTCGTCCCTGGCATTCGATGGAATATTCGAAATTTTATTTTTTCGCTAACGGGCAAACGTTTATTTCGAAGAGGGGAGAGGGAGAGTTTACCGTTGAATAAATCGAGCAAATGATTGGATACACGGATGTGTGGAGCGGTCGCGCGATAATAAATTATAATTATTGAGAATCGAGCTTGATATTTATATTTTGGGTGGGGCTGGGGGAAAGGGGTGGGCAGGTTAAACAAACATTACTCTCGGCTTTCGGTATCGATATACGTGCGTATGTTTTCTTTAGTTTTGACGTTTAATTAATACGAAACAGAGGACAAGTGAGAGAGGAGGGGGTGTGCGCAGGCACAAAAGGCAAATATCAGTTTTGTTATTTCACGAGTTATTTCGAATGCGTGTATTGTAACGTGACTGCGCGTCGAATTTTCCTGTGGCCTACTTTTGTCAATATACTTCGTACACACATATGCATATGCGTAAAACAGGCTTCGATCAGGCGTTGGCAGGGGATTCAAACGATTTTTGTGCCCCGGGGTTATTAAAAAATTTGAATGTCCAATATAGCGGGATATATATATATGTAAAGGCGAATAGAGTGAAACGAGAGAGAAAGAGAAAAAGAGGACGGGGTAAGGGAGAAAAAAAGGGAGGCAGGATGTACGATATAATAATAAGCGGGGTGGGGGGGGGGATATCACTCTCGTCTGGGCCGAAATCCGGAATAACGATTGCCGCGCTAATACATTCGGATCGTCCTCGTGCTCCTTCTTTCGTCCGATCCGGCTTGAAATATATTAAATCCAACAAGCCGTCCAACAGATTTTTCGCCGTACCTCCGCCTCTCGACATTGCCTCTCTTTCTCTCTATCTCTATCCCTCACTCAGTCCGAGGCTCCGGTATAAGGGTCGAAAGATTTTCCCCGATTCCGTGCTTCTCTCTCTCGCAGTAATCTTTGGAATTTCCGGTGTGAATCCATTCAAAGTTCCTCGTGGCCGATCGATTACTCCGAGGCAGCCCGTAGCCCCCGTGTCCGAGGGTACCTTCCTCTTATACCGGCGTACACGCGTAACAGGGGACTAGAAGAAGGCGGAGGAGAGCGCGGAGGGAGGGTGAAGCCGGGGGCGAGCTCACCTCCTGAATAAATCATGGGAAATTCTATATTCATTCGACTGCCGCTGGGCCTTTCCTCCCCCCCCCCCCCAGCTCGACTCTCACCCTCTCGCCCTCTCTCATTGGTAAGACAGCCCAAGGCAGATTCTTCATCTTCATCGCTCGGAGCTCGATTAATTTAACGCGCGCGCTTCCCGTCATCCCCCCCCTTTCTATCCTCTCTCCTGCGGGCTACGTTAGAGTCGCGCGGCAAGTCGGAAAATTTTGCGGCTGGAGCCGCTCAAAGCCACGCGGAAAGCTGGCGGAGTCTGCCGATATAGAGCGCGGCTGATATAGAGAGCGGCGTATATGAAGCTCTGGGAAGTGCGTTATTGTCGTCGGCGCGGCACGGGATATTCCCTCTCCGTTCGCGAGCCTCTGTCTCCCTATCATTCTCAGTCGTCGCGCGTTAGGGAGTTTACAATAGGAGGGGAGAGAGAGAGAGAGAGAGAGAGAGAGAGAGAGAAATAAAGGGTTAGCCGCGCGCGACTGTGAGGGCATATCGCAAGGCCAACAGCAGCAGCGCGGCTTCGACTGCTGTACTGGGTATACCTCGTGCGTCCCAACGCACAATGCGCCGCGACCCACACGCACAGAGAGAGAGAGAGAGAGAGAGAGAGAAAGAGAGAGAGAGAGAGGCGTACAAGTGCACCTCTAAGCCAGCTCTCTCTCTCTCGTTCGTTTTGCTTTTTAAATAATATCCCCCCCACTCTCGCTCGCTCACCCCTTTCCACCGAGAACCCCACTTATCGTTCCTGCAGGAGCTTTCGGCAGAGAGCGCAGAGCCTCTCTTCTTAACCTTTGTATTCCGCTTAAGCAGTAGTTAACTGCGACGCACAATGACCCCGTCCCTCTCCCTCTTCTTATACATCCTTTCCTTCTCGTCCCTCACTCAAGCCGCGCGCGTCCCGTGATGCGGCCCGTTTTTTACGCGGCAGACTCCTCGTGAAAGTCAGCCGCTCAATCCGCAGGGCATCAATAAATTAAGCCGCTCGTTCCAGCTGCCCCCCCCTCCTTCTCCGCGCTCTTTTTCAACGACCTCCCAAACCCACCCCCATCTCTGTACCTGTCTGTCCTCCGCGCTAGGGATCCTCCGCGCGGTTAAAACGACAGAACGAGTACAGTGACGAGCGATAAAGTCGCGGTATAGCCCCCCTCTCTCTCTCTCGACAGAGAGGGTAGAGAGAGAGTGAAAACTTGGTCTGGAGGGGCCGCGTCTCTCTTTCTTTCTCTGTAGCGCCGGATTCGTCGGCGGCCAATTAAGCCCGGCAATTACTTAAATAATTAGCGGATTAATTAATATGGCGAAAAGAGAGGAGAGGGGGGTAGAAGAGTCGGTATACCAGGAGAGAAGCGGAGAAAAAGGGACAAAGCTTTATCTTCAGCGTCCCCGCGGAGGAAGCTCCCGCGAGCGCAGAGGACTCGATGCCCGATTGTGATAGCGCGAGGAGAGGAGACGCAAGAGAGCTAGAGAGAGGGGCTCTCTCTCTGGTTGACGCGGCGATTCTCCAACGGCTGCTGCTGCGTCGGACACGGCTTTGTCCAGCAGCGGCAGGTTATACGAATATAATGGAGCCGGTACGCGGGGGTTTTGTCGCTCGCTCTCTGTGATTAAGGAAGTTATCCGCGGGATAAGCCGGCTAAAAATCGGTATCGCGGTATTTTCTTTCGTTTTTTTTTTTTCAATACGGAACTACTGCCGCAACTGCTGTTAGCGCTGCTGCTGTGCGTTTGACGGGTGATTTTTCGAGGGATAAGAGCCGGTAGTTTACTACTTCTTGGCGTATTGAGAGGCAGAAAAGGAGGGTAAGAGGTTGGAGAGCTGGTACTGCGAGAGGAATGAATTCGTTCAATTAAAACTTTTGTAGAAAAATTTCGTCGTTGCGGGGAGAGGGCGCGGTGATTAATCGCGAAAATAATTAGCCCATCGCTATACGTCCCGACGGCTAATTGAATCCAATTTGAATCATTCGCGCGCGGATCTTTATTTTAACCGCGAGAGCATCTGCCTCGTGGATAGATGATTCATTTCAATTCGAGCGCGTGTGCGCGGTATATAAGCTGGATGAGAGAGCGACGAGTCATCGGCTCGATATAACCGAAGCATTGTTTTTCAGTGGTCACGCGGCGAAAAGAAAAATTCGATTAATGAATATTGAAATTCAGGGAGAGCGTCGGGGGATTGTAACGAAACGAATGGTAAAACCAAACTGGTGCTTGTGTCTATCGAAATTTACTGTATTGGCCTACAAAGCTGTAAGGGCAAAATGTCAACGTACAAATAACAATTGCCGATAAGTATATAACGCAGGTTTTTATCGCCGCACCGAGATATACCAAGGTAAAAGGAGCTTAGCGTTCTATGGCAATAGCCGAAAGCAGCGGGAGGCACTCGCGCGCTTATATGCTCTGTTTGCTTTCGGCAAACACATCGAGGCCGGCTCTCCTCTCGGTCCACCCCCCCCTCCTCATCTGTCTTTCCCGGCGTGTATTAATCGCTTTATTTGCTCGCTAATTAAGCGAGCTTTAAATGTCGAGTGGGCCCAGCCTCCTCGACTCGCCGCGTAACTCATCTGCCTGTATCTCTTTTTATCTCTTACGCACTTCTGCTCCTCCTCGAAAACGCTCGGATTTTTAACCAGTCTCGATTTGCCAAGAGAGCGCGCTCATCTGTACATTCTCCCCGGCAGCTGCAGAATTCCCGGGAAAACGGAGTTATACCCCCCCGGCAAATTGACGTAAATTCGTCAAGTGGAGAAGAGAGAGCAGATGCGCGCGGCATCGAAAGAGAGAGAGAGAGAGAGAGAGACTACTTGCGATCGAATCAAGCGCGTTCAGCACTACCGTCTTTTCTCTCTCCCTCTTACTTCTTCTTCCCACTTCTTTTTCTCCCTTCTCTCGATTCTCCGTCGTCTGCGCATATATAGGAAGGCCTCCTCTGCGCTATACTGATTATAATCAAGTCGTCCCTCGAGATGTGCGAGAGTATACAGGGAAGGGGGATTTCTAGACTTGGTTACGGGTGGGGGGGGGTGCGAGAGAAGGAGGCGCATTCAGCAGATTGTCGCAATAGCGGCTCTCGGTGCTCTCCGCGCGAGAAGATGCCTAGCGTGCGTATGTATATATACGGGGATAAGAGCGAGAGAGGGAGGGAGGCAAATGCAGCGTGCAAGCCACGTCCACGCATTCCATTTGTGCCGGCAGCTCCGCTGCTATGTATGTATATACCTCGAACAATTGGCTTTAATTGGCCTTTACGAGGCTACGCGCCAGCTGGTCCAGGGCCTTTATGTACACCCGCAAGTGTAGAGCAGAGCTGCTCCAATACGTTTCCTCGTCTTTTAACGCTCGGGGAGCAGGCTTCGGGCTGGCTTTAATATCGCACTGCGACGTCTACTCTCATGGTTATTCTAGGACGGCGTTTCGGTGAGATCGGCCCGGGATAAGAATCGTCCGAATAAGATGACTAAATCGTCGGCCTTTTTTTCGCTTAGCTACAACGCTCGCTTTGCTCTCTGCGTCATTGCGTAGAGCCTGCGTTACGTGTCCTCTTCGTTCTGTATGATGTGTGTCTGTTGTTTGTCGCGCGCGTTGCTCGGACTGTTAATTACTTTTATTGGCGTTGATTAGTTATTGAGCAAAAGATGACTGTTGTTGTGTTTTTTTTCTCATCTGTCCGATATGTCGTTACGTTTTTATTGCGTTGATGGCAATGTTGGCTTTTTTCTTTTTTATATTTATAGTTCTGTTTGTTCTTCGTGGTCCGTGTGAAAGTTGTGGTAAAAAGAACATTGTTTAATTATGAATAGACGGTTGGCAAGTTAAGCGGCGATGTTGAATGAATAATAAGTAAATCGAGTAGCTATACGCGAAATAATTGAGAAACGTACAGGTCGATTTCGAAATGGATATACGTATATACAATGCTTGCGAAGCACGCGAGTACGGAATTGTCTTCCTCTCTCTCTCTCTCTCTCTCTCTCTCTCTCTCTCTCCCACCGACACATGTAGTGCTTGATCGGATTAGATTATCCGGAAGCCCTCGTTAATTTCTCGCAATCCCTCGCACCCTCGCCTCGAAAAAAAAAGCGAGAGGTAAAAAAGAAAGAGAAATTTAAAGAAAAAGTCGAAACGAGAGGAAATCCAAAGACGGTATAAGAGACAATCGGGTATATACTGTCGCCGGTATATGCTTGCAGCTGGTGTCAGCAGCAGCAGCTACGGAGTTGCAGCTTCAAAATAGAGTTCAGCAAAATTCGAATATCAGACAAGAGAGAGAGAGAGAGAGAGAGGGCTGGCTGGAGCGATATATCGAGCTCTTCCCTCCCCCTGGTGTACGCAGAAGCGGTTACTCATACGGCGAAGCAATCGCGGAGAGGCGCTTTCGCCAGGCGAAGCGTGGCGGCAGCAGGCTGCTTTAATAGAGCCCAGCCCTGCCTCGGCGCTCAAATTTATACCCCCGGCCGTTACGCCGTCGGCCCGATAATTATTACACGCTCACCCTGCCGGACGCTCTATCCACCCCCGGACCAATGCGTTTCACGCTCGCCCGGTGTATAGAGAGCCGGTGCGTCTAATCGAATACTTTCAATTAGTCCTGGGCGGCGGCGTATATAGGCTCCGTTTGCAAAGCCATCCGCAACGGCTGCTCGGCTAAATAAATAATTCGGCTGGGCGCGCGAGTTTTGGCGTTATGAACGATCTCCCCCCTCCCCCCCACACACACACACTCCCTCTCTCACCTATAGCTGTTACGATATATAGACGTCGAGGTCTCTCTCTCTAGAGCGCACAGGCGGCGGCTCTCTCTGTTTGTACTACCGCGGGCGCAATTCGCTGCAATAATACCCCGAGTCTTTGCAGCTCGCGAATTTCGTATATACAGCCCGGGCTTATGTGTGTTGCGTCGATCCCAAGACAAACAGCTGCACTGTAGGGGGGGGGGGAGGGACCAGGGGCTTCGGCCTAGTTTCAACCTCTATGCTCTTTGGGAATACGCGGGCACTTTTTTTTTTTTATTTCCAACCCCTACCGCCTCGCGCTAACTCTCTCTCCTACTCTCGAGTTGCCCGGGCTCTTTTACTCGTTATTCCGCGGGTAAAAATTAATTTAGTCATCGAGAATTTTCGAGAGCGTTTCGAACAATGTCGAGTGCGCCAATACAACGGAGGGGTTTATCGATTTTGGTTTGTTGATGGAGGGCATTATGAAAAGAGAGAGAGAGGGAGAAACAGTAATAAATATAGAAGTAAATAAATATTAAAGTTGGGTTAATGGAAAATACGTGTCAGAGTCGTGTATCGGTGATCCTAGTATAGTTCTCTCTCTAGCTTTCTCGCGGGAGAGTGCACTAATTAACTTTGCCCGCCAACTGCACAGGGCTATAGGAGAAAAAAAGACGGATAAAGCTTTGGAGCTGTTGAAGGAGTTACACACACGCGCGCGTGCACACACATACGGAGTATGTATGTTAAATTGAATTTAGAGAGAGAGAGAGAGAGAGAGAGAGAGAGAGAGAGAGAGGCATTAGTTTGCTTTATTACTCGTTTTTTTTTCAGAATAAAAATTCTTCCAACCCAGTTTCCTTGCGTCTTTGAACTTTATTATTTTCGTTTTCCCTACGTACGTACCCTCGAAACATCAAATAACTTCACCGTTTTACAAGCATTAAGGCTGCAATCGATATTACCGCGAAAATTGCAAAACGATCGGGCTTGAAACCAAAGCCACAACAAACATTTTTTCCTTATGCTAAAATTGCTTGACTAACGTTTCTTTTACCCCACTTTAAATAAAAAAAGAAGAAAATCTGAACAAGACCGTTACTAACGAATAAAAAACATTCGCGCGTTTGATTGCCAGGTGCGGCGGGCGTCGTGGCCGATCAACTGGTGCACCGTCTGTTGGCCCCGGCGATAGTCGATCCGCGCAAGGACCACGTGATGCTGAGCTGCGAGTACGACCTCAAGGACCTGGAGCTGTACGCGGTCAGCTGGTACCGCAACGACAAAATGCTGTTCAAGTACACGCCGAGCAGCCAGCCGAGCGGCCAGTTCTTCGAGCAGCCGGACAATCCGGACGTGCGCGTCAGTGTCGAGCAGAGCAACAGTCATAGGCTGGTACTCCTCGGCCATCAGGACGTTCGCAAAAGTGCGTACATACATAATGCCTTTCATCTTTCCCTATATCCCTATGTGTATACGTGTTGTCAGGGGAGTGGGATATAGTTGTCGATATTTATCGATTTATCGGCTAATTTCCGGCTATATCCCAGGGAGGGAGAGAGAGAGATTTTAATTGCAAGTGCGAAATCGAATTTACGTTGGATTAAATGCGCGCGTGCATTAAATAGGGCCGGCTCTGTGCGACGCTCCATTTAATGCGGTCGGCACTTTGCCGGATTTATCCCACGGCTCTCCTTCTCACTCCCTCGCGCACTCGCTTAACTTTAAATCCATATCGCTGTGGTAAAGGCTAGGTATACACTTACCACGGCCATTTACTGATTGAAATCTGACACACTTTTTCCCACTATTTCCCTCCCTCCCTTCTATTGTCACGTTTAATAAAATTTTACCTTTTTTTTCCCCTTTTCTACCCTATATATCCTTCTCGCTGGCCCTACATCGATCGACCTTTATTTTTCCTCTTGATTAAGCGATTAATACGCTCGACAAATCAAATCTACTTACTTCCATTTGCATTTTTACCCAAATCCCCCCCTTGTACGTATAAGCGTATATACGTAGCGTAGGAGGCTTTGCTATAAATAAAAATTTCATATTTCCTTGTGGCATGCATATACATATATATGCGTATCGGGAAAAGCAAGCTTTCAATATTTCAAAAAGCCCCACGCTCTCTCTCTCTCTCTCGCAATTGCAATTTTCCAACCGACCTGATTCGTTCTCGTGAAAAACAGTATATAAGTACATATATGCATACACAATATAACGTAGGCCGATTGATAAAAAGAGAACACATCGCGGCCTGGGCTGGCGTTTTTCTTCGTGTTCGCAGATATGCAGTCGTACGAGGGCACCTACACTTGCGAGGTGTCGACCGAGCAGCCCTTCTACTCGGACTACGCCATGGCCAACATAACAACTGCCATCCTGCCGACGAGTAATCTTACGATCGACGGCCTAGCGCCGAATTACAACGTTGGCGAGCAGCTTGACGCTACTTGCATATCGGCCCCGAGTCTGCCCGCTGCTGATCTTTCGTTGTACCTCAACGACCAGAAGGTAACGTAAACATGTTCTCTTTGCTAATATGCGAAGTTTAAAATTCCTTTTTTTTCAAGTATCATAAATCTGTTTAATCCGATGACAATTACAAATGTAGCAATAAATAAAAACTGAAAAACAAAATACTTTCATTGTAAAAAACCGTCAGTTTAATGAAACTTGAATTTCCGTATTATTACGCATAAGCATAAAAAAGGGGAACAAAAAGCGAATGAAATTTTAATAAACGCTTACGAAATAGCAGCCACGTGCTAAACTCAAAATCCCCAAAGGAAAAAGTAAGCGCGAGGAAAGACGAGCTCGGGAAAAAAAAACAACCTCGGCGAAACATAAAGCTCCAAATAATTCAGCCATCCCGTATGGCGTTCAGGAGGTGCCGCAGAGTGCGCGCCCCGTATACAAGGGAAGGTGTACGCGGGGCACTTTTCATCAGGCGCCATAAATATAAGAAAGCGAAAAGTAGCCGAGCCCGTGCGTTATAGGTTACGCGCGTGACGATCGACCATAGCCATCGGATCAGCCGGAGCTCGGGGACGTTAATTGCCGCTGTCTCCTAGGATTTATCGATTCTCGGAGGCTCAACTGCCTCGCGACACGCACAATCAGTCCGTCATCCTAATCCATCGGAAGTTTTCAGCTTCTCGTTGCCACCCTTTCTGCCGAATCCTAAGCCAAAGAGAGGCTCTCTCTCTCTCTCGCGCGCTTTCAGCGAGCGGGCGTGCTCGTCCCGGGCAATAATTCCGCGAGAGCTAGGGCCAATTAGAGCGATGGACGGGCGCATGTGAGGGGGTCGTCCAGCTGCCGCGGCTGTAATTTCGGCGCGAGAGGCGTCGCCGTGCGAAAATTGACAGGGACGCTGGCGGCGAAGAGTGGCTGGGCAGGCTGACCGATTCGACTGGCAGCGTCAGATGGTCCGAGGCTTAATGCGGGGATGCGCCCTCTCGGTCCGGCTATATAGCCAATTGCAGCTCGCGCGCGGACGCGCATAATTTCGGTCGGCCATGAGAGAGAGAGAGAGAGAGAGAGAGAGAGAGAGAGAGAGAGAGAGAGAGAGAGAGAGAGAGCGGAGCGCTTGTCGATCTCCGAAAGAGTTAGGCGCGCTAGAGTGGCCGCATTGTTGGGCAATTAAAGCACCGCGGGGATGAATCGTCGATTCGATTATGCTTTGATCTGGTATTTTCGGGGCTTCTTTTAATTTAAAACCGCTGAGCGCGAGATTGATTGGCCGTTGATTTTTTTTCCTCCCTTTTTTTCCCCTGCATTTTACATGCGCGCGAGAGGGAGTCGAAGGTAATTGTTGGAGAGCGCGGATGGAAACTGGGTAAGATTGTCGAGTAAACGAGTGTGTCTCTGTGTGTGGGTTTGCAGAGATGAAAGAGAATCGGGCGCTGGCTTGGGCGTTAAATAATTGGGTCAATACGTGACCAAGTCGAGCTACTCGGAATCACCGCGCGTCGCAATGCTTTGCCTTCCCGAGTGCCGCCACTCGAGAGTCCGTCTCTCCTACTACCAATTGCAACTCTATCATCCCTCTCGTCTTCCACGACTTTATTCTTATACCCAGAAAAATAAAAATTCCCGCTTTATTGAATTTAACAAGTTACATAATAAAAAAAAAGTCTCATCAATTAATATCGCATCGTCGCGCATTATTCTCGTGCTTTCAGATCGACGAATCGAGAATCCAGCGCGAGAAGACGCGCCAGGCGATCGGCGTCGCCACGATCTCGTCGAGGCTGACGTTCTCGCTGCAGCTCGAGCGCTACCACTTCCACGCGGGCGTGCTCAAGCTGACCTGCCGAGCCAGCCTGCCCGGGGTGCCGGTGCGCGACTACAGGGCGGAGAAAACGGCGACACTCGGGGCGAGCAATCAGCGACTCGCCCAGGAGCTGCCGAAACTCTACGGGGACAGCTCGGCGCCCCGGGGCGATCCGCTCCTCCTGCTGTTTCTCCTCCCGCTCATCCTCGTCCGCGTACACCGCTGAGCAAGCTCGGCCTCTCTCACAGCGTACTTCCTATATCATATCGCGCGCCCGAGGAATTGGTTGGATCGGTATGCACATGCCCGATCTCACTGCCGTTGATCCATCTCATATTACGTTTTAACATCGTTGTTCTTTTTATTACTCTCGTTTTGTCATTTTTCATTTTTACTTTAGCCTTCGCTTATTACTTGTTGAGTAAGAATTTACACGTTTTTGTACATTATACATAGTTCCGCGCGAATTCCTGCCTACCGAAGTATATACCGACGATGCGCGCTGAGGCAGTCTATACTTCGGATCGGGCCTTTTTTCGAACCGAGCGAGCAAAAATTCGACAGAGTGCGAATGTCAACGTGAACTGGAGAACAAACACTTGTTTACCTTGATTCAATACTATTTTTATAGAACTACTCTATTTTTCATCGACGTACACGTAAATATACATATGCATATATATACATACACACATCGCGAGTGCGCGCGCCCTGGCGCTACATCCATGGAGCAAACGTATATAAATGTTGAGACGACGCCGACGAGGAGACTAAAGGTAAAAACAAAGACAGAGTGAGAGCAACGAGATATGTGCTTAGAAAACAGTAAATCCGTTTGTAAAATCCGTGTGTCTATCTGGTATAAAAATGATTGTTAAACGATCCATCTCGATCCCGCGAATACTTTTGCTATATCTCGTGTATTAATCCGATTGTTTTTTTTTTTTCAACCGAATAGAGCCGCGCAGCTCTCGCGGTTCGTAAACAGAAATAAAATAAGACATAGAGAGAGAGAGAGAGAGAGAGAGAGAGAGAGAGAGAAAGAGTGAGAGAGAGAGAGTCGAATCGCTAATTTGAAGCGATGCGACGCGGTACATAGGTGGGACTCTCGCCACGCCAATGTACATAGTTTGTATATTGTATCGAATTTAGTGAAGCGAATGCGTGCGTGTGTGTGTCTAAGTGCGCACGTGGAACGCGTGCTGGAGACTCGTGTTTATGCACGCGCGTGTATGATATTATTCCCCCCTGCATCGGTCTCACTGCCCGCGGGATCGGTTATCACATTATTACTATTAGATACACAGACCTTCCCCCCCCCCCCCGCCCCCCAACCTCCACCCACAGACGTACACGTGTAAGCGGAAAATTAGCTGTCAATAAGGAATAAACGAGTATCTGTGTAAGCGTTTAAAAGTGTTACATATAAATATATTATAAAAAGAGAAGATGAATATTAAAAATCGATGGACACCATTAAAACGCCCGTCTTTTCAATTCTACCCAGCTTTCCCATTAGCATTATTTCTATGGATCTCCATAGCGGCGATGCCGAGAAATCGCGCGATCCGCAGCAGCAACGACTCAAGTGTCGCATATTCTTCTTATGAAGCCATAAACAAAGCTATAGGCATCGGCTGAAAACAGCTGCCAAGTAGCCTGCCAATGGAGAACCCCCGGACTGGCAGACTCGCGCACGCAACAACTATTCCCAGAGCTTTGCTTTCTCTCTCTTCCTCTCTCGGGGCAATCAATGCGCCCGGTCGGAGTTCCAGCAGCAGGAACAGTCACATGGGAGTGCTGGGTGTCTAGCTGGAAGGCAAATGTCCCCGTTACCCAGATAACGCGCGCCGGCCCAGTGCCGCTGCTGGCTCGTCCCGTGGAGCTTTCTTTAATTACAGCCCGCTGCGCCGCGCTGGAGAACAGCGGATGGCTGTCGATACGCCGTCGCCCGCCTCCCCGGAGACGTGCGTAAGAAGCAAGCAACGCGCTGTTGTCACGCTGGCTTGAAACCCAAAGAGAGCGAGAGAGGCAATGTAGCTGCTGCTGCTGCTGCTGTTCGTTGGACCCTTTTATCAGGCTCTCACGCTGGCGCGTCTCCCGCGGGACACTTCGTTTTGCAGGCGCGCCTCTCGAAACTGATATAAAATCAATACGAGTCAACCGCGCCTCTCACCCTCGCCCCACCTTTTCCCCTCTTCTCTACCAAGGCAATATCGGACGCGTACCAGATATTCCAGACTCTGGCGCATGAGAGAAAGAGACACGGAGCGTGTGAGAGAGACGGGAAAAGTGTGTGAAGGAGGGATATGAGTGCTGCTGGTGGACGGTAATTGAACGCCGACATGGAAGACGAGAGCACGCATTTTCCTCTGCTGCTCGCACAGTGTCGCGAGAGAAGCTATAATGCTCGCCCGTTTCTCCTGATCAGCTTTTCTTTCTCTTTCCTCTTCTCTCTCTCTCTCTCTTTCTTTCTTTATTTTTAGGTGCTGTTGTTTTGCGGATCATGCGACACGTGTGACGATAAGTCGAGATCGAATTTCAATGGCTACCGAGAGCGGCGTAGGAGTCACACTTATGCAAACATACAAGGGATAAGTCTAGTTTTTTGTAAATAAATTAACGTGTCAAGCAGAAACAAATGCGTTAATGTCGCACAAAATAGTATTGTTTATTAACTGGTGACGATAAAAAATTCATTAAAATTTATTACTTCTAAGAAAGCACTAAATTACTTTAAGAATACAGGTGTAGGCAAATGAGTTGTATTGCACTGATTTTTAATAAATTGATTTGCAAAACAAAAAGCATAGTTGCGTAGTTGTTGATAATTCCATCTCGTTATACTATTGAGTTACAAGACTATTCCTAGTATCGTGCCACATAATACTTCATTTAACAAGCCGAAGCCATGTCTCGTTACGCGGTAATCGAATCTCTTAACATACCAATGAAACAATGATACCGATACGAATGAAAGTAGAAATATTTCACCGCGATCGAAGTTAATATTACTATAGTTCATTTTTGCGTTTAAAATGTCTTTCATAATTCATTTGACACCGGCTATCGGTTATAAAAGAGTCAACGTTTGATCGGTAGTTTTTTAAAAATTCAGTGAGATTATACTGACTTCAATATAAGCCGAAGGCTGGTATCTCTACGTGCAACGGGGGACGAACGAGAGGCCACGTGCATGATACGCCGCCTCGTGGTATCTCCTTCACACGTACGCCTAAATGATCTGGCATTAAAAATCTCTCCCTCTTTTCTTTGTGAATTTCTCTCGGCTCCACGGAACTGATCTCCAAATCTTCCTCCGCTGTACCATCTTAGGATGCCCACAGCTGCGACAACGACGTCTATATATTACACTCTTGGCCGTTGAATTAGCGCTACTTCCGACCAACTTGATTTTACGCTGATTATAATCAAGGCCAAGTAGCTCGTCGAGGAAGTCGACAATAACACGAATTTTATATATGGCTTCCGGCCATAAGCGAGGAGAGAATATTCTAAGAAATAAATTGTTCGAACGAGAGAGAAACAAAAGCAGCTGTGTTAAGTGCTTAGCCGTAGAAATTGAACGAAAAGTAACAGAACTTTGAAGGTTTGCAATATTAATTAAGATACGGAGACACGATCGGTCATCGTGGAAAAATGAAATTCCCCCACCAGGTACGTCGGGGCACATCAATCGAACGCAGCTCGTAATTCGGGCGAGCGTCTCTTTCTCTCGCGGCAACGTGTGTGTGTACAAAAAAGGGGCGAAAGAGATGAATAGCTGTGCTCGGGCGACTTTTTCTCGGCTGCATCCTCCTCGCGGCTTCTTCCGTAAGTGGACGAGTGACGAATGGCACGAGCAACCGGAACGACATTGAGACGTAACAGGTGATCGACCTGTTTTTAAAGGAAAAAAAATCGTGCGAGTGTGCAGGAAATAAGAGTAAGTAGGAGAAAGAAGATCGTGCAGTCATGCGCTGTGGCGCTTGTGAGAGCCGCGAGGTCCGATGAATTCTCAGCGATACTTATCAGTGATCACGGGGAATGCAGCGCGGGATGGTTGAGAATGGTTATGTTTATTTTTTTATTTAATTTATTATTATTATTGTTTAAAAATGATTGACGCATTACCGGTGAATTTGTACCTTCTTTTGCTTTCTCAAAGAGAAAGGTATGTGATAATGAAAATTTTTGATCTTGTATATTATGTTTTCTTTATGTTTTTAAGGTCCCTGAATACGAAAACAGTGTTTTTAGAAAAAGTATATGTAAGTATGTCTGTGTGTACGTGTGTCTGTACACTGATAGAAGTTTCGGATAAAATTTCATCGTAGGAAAAATATTGTTCGATACTTGTGAAAAAAGTGATTCTTAACGAGTTTGAGTTGTCAACCTCACACTCGTTAAGAATCACTTTTTACGCACTCGTATCGTAATGTGCTAGGAGGGTACGGAAAGTAACTAAAAAAAAAATTCGCAACTGTTTCCGACTCTTGACCGCTAGGTAGCTACGGCCAAGGCAAGAGCATGAAGACATGCCTGGGCCCCAGGCATGTCTTCATGCTGCTGGCTCTTGGTGTTTGTTTTTAGATGTGATATAGTCTTAGTCGTAAAAAAGTAAGGCCTGTAGTAGCAGCAGTGGCTGTTGTTTTTCAATTACTTCATTTTCCAAGTATTTTCCAGGTCAATTAAAATACAATTGCCTGGTTTGGCCTTAATAGTTGTTGCTACGTGCATTTGCATGTATGCAACTTCACGGGTTTGCCTATCCACCTTGAGTTTCTCCAAAAGGTATTCGACGTTCGTCAGCTTGGAATAGTTGTCGCAGTGTCACTGTACTCGGGGATCAACCTTCATAAAGTAAGCTTTCTCGACGCCTTGTCGACTATTTTAGGGCGCAAGCAAGCTCTTTACCTTTCCGCAAAATCCTTTTCATGACATCTCGCTCTCTGCCCACTTATCTTCGAGCAATTATAACCAATTGTTTGAATGACCCTGAAAGGCACCATAGTACTTATTTTTTTTTTACCGAGTAAAATGCTATTGAGAAAAACGAAACTGTACATTTACGTTACTTAAACTTCGACAAATACCAAAATATTCTTTTTATATGAATACACAACAGTTTTATTATTTTTATATTTACATTTTTTAACCAGCATTCCCCTATTGGTACCACTTTTGCAGTTGTTTCCCTATTGGGTATTTTACCTTAGTTAGCAGCGGTTTTTTCGTTTCGTTCCCGCACGCACAGCTTTGCTTTTCTATATTTTTTTGAAAGGCGTGGCAAGGGAGTACACATATCGATCACGCGAGATATGTGAGCTGCTGATTTAGCCAGCGATATTCTGATGGACGTAAATATTGATAGTTTTAGGGAGGATCGTCGGCTGAGCTTTTCCTAATGTTATTTCAAGCAAGTTATACGCGGGCTTTCAATTATTTGCGGAAAATATTGATCGTCAAAGAAGTTTCGGAATAAATATTGCTTTTCAGTTTCCAACACATCTTCTTAAAGAAAGTTTCTTTATTGGATGGCTCAACCTCCTCCCAGCCCCCACCCGCAGCACCGCGGCTCGGTTAAACTTGCCCTTAACAATAGCTGTAAGTCGATTTTCAAATAAAACATTACTGTTTGTTTGTGATTTTGCCATTAAAACTTGATGACCTACACAACTCGCGGATTCGTCGATTTTTCGAAGGAACAAAAAAAAAAGCTCTCGTGCCCCCCAAGTTGTAAATATCCATTCGTAAAAAGCGATTATTTGATCGAAACGATATAACAAGACTCCGCAACCACCTCATGTTTATTTAACGCTAGCCTCTATTTAAATGTAAGTTTTCGTTCGAATCGAAAGTTAGACCGCAGTGATATCGATATACGTGTCACATCCCCCGATGACAAACGCAGCCCCAAAAAAATGACAGGAAGCTATAATGAAAAATCCAATAATACACAATCTCCGCCTCCCCTTGTCTAAAAAAAAAATGAATAAATCAATAAACATCCGAACATCAATCAATCGAAGGAAACGATGAAAGAAAAAAAAGGATAGCTACACATATATGACTATTAACAAGGGATCGGTGTCAGATCGGCCGAATATCTCGAATTTGTGTATGTTCAGGCACATCAGGCTTACAGGGCTTGCAGTAGGAATGTCGCATGCGGGAGGAGGAGGGGGGAGGGGACTCGAGCGCCGCATCGGTCGACGCACTGCGCGAGGCCCGCGGCAGTGTCTGCGGCTCTCGACAGCCGCGCTAACTATATATATGTAAGCCTATCACGCTCTGCTTCGCTCGCGGTACACAGATAAATTCGTCGGCGATTGTCGTCGAACTGATTATACATATATAGCTGTACACTCCCACCCCCACCCCTCTTCACCAAAGCCCCACTGTCTCTCACTGCTCTGCTGCCGCCATGAATTTTAATGTACGCGTCTTTGAGCTCTCGCTGCTTCGCCTTCCCCTGATGCTGACTCTGAAGCGTATTATTGTTCGAACGAGTCTAGGGCGGGCGCAGAACGGAGGGAGCCTCGCTTTTACTATAGTCGGGATGAATCAGAGAGGCTCTCTTTTTCACACCCATCCCTGATTATCTCGGTTTCGCTCAAATTTCAGCGCAAAAACCAAATTGCGTATACATACTCGCGCCGACACATCAGGTTGGTGAATATGCGATAGGCTCGGTATGCAAAAAGTATGCGCCTCTCGAGGATATATAAGCATCGGTTTCAGATGACGTTAATAATCAATGAAGCAATCAGAGCCAATATGAATAAGGGGGGGGAGAAATAAAAAGAGAAGGTGAGCAGCGAGAAAGTCTGAGAGACGCCGACGGTGTCAACGGTTATCTATGTATCGATTTTCCAATGGAATGCCAGACTGCAACCGATGGCGCGACGCGAAAATTCGACTTTACAGCTCTGTGTGCGCTAGTGAGTCTGTATATATATAAAAGCGATAGTGATCGGCGCTTTGGGCGTTTCGCGCGACCCCCCATGGTCGACTGTCAAGAGAGCGCGCCTCGCAGCTCTTCTCTCTCTCTCTCCACCTGCGCAAGTTATTCGTTTTAACTTTCTACCTCTGCCGCCGTCGTTTCTCCGATTGTTCGCTCCCTCCCCTCCGGCAGCTCGCTATGCGATAAACTGGACGTGATGAACAGTACGGCAGAATAGTGCCTATTTTATATTTATCTATATATCTGTTTGCTGTACAGGTGTGTGCATATACGTATAGAGAGAGAGAAAAAGTTGGCAGCGCGCAGATCGTCGGTCGGAGGAAAATAAAAGTTTAATTAAATTTTCAACGACGCCAGAGAATTCGGTCGATTGCACTAAATTGGATTGATCGGACGGGCGTCGAGCGCGAGAGAGGACGGACCTATACTTCTCTATACCTACAAATTTCGGCTGGCCAGGGCCCCCCCTCCCCCGATTGTCGCGCTCTTCCTCCCCTCATATACGCGCTAACCGGCCATTTCACCGATAATTTTCGGCCGATCAATTTAATGGTTACGATAATTATTGCCTCGGCGGAGGGAAATGTAAGTAATTACGACTCATTTGTATGGACTTGCCCAGGGGACGAGTCTCTCTCTCTCTCTCGCGTGCGCTCTCTCGGACCTCACTGACCCTCGCCCATAACGATAAGAGGTTTCGGAAACGTCAGAGAAAGTCGCGTTTTCACCGACCATTCTGCACATTCGTTGGCTAAATTAATTTTTTGTTTCTTTTTTACTATTTTAAGAACCTTCTCGCGTTTTTCATCATTTTTTCATAACTTATATCGGTAAATTCACCTGACCGTAAATACGAATCTAAAAGAAGACCTATAATTTTTTATTAACTTTTCGCTAAAATAATTTTTAAAAAAGGCAAAAGTTGGAAGGCCCATTGTCATCGGGGATTGATAAAATTAATTATTTGGCCGTCAAACGTTGACGGTTTAATTAAGCATTAGCACGCGAGGATTATCTTTAATGCCTCATTCAATGCGCTCTCTCTCTCTCTCTCTCTCTCTCTCTCTCTCTCTCTCTCTCTCTTGGGCGCATTTGTACTCAATGATTAAACGGCCGTCAGAATTCGAGTAACGCCATTCATTAAATTAAATAATAACCCCGCCCACCCCTTACACTCTTTGGGTCCGTCTATGCTAAACACACCATTCTCAAATCGAGTCGATTAACTTCCGGCTAAACGAGCCAATAAATTTTCCCATTGAACGGCCACTCACTTGCGATAACTTTCCATATCAATTCGATTTCTTTTTTTTTTTTTTTATTCATCGCCGAGCGCGTTTAAGGAACGCATAAATTTCTTTAATACACCCGCGCCAGCCCCATACATCCGTCCCTGCAGTTATAAATCCATAAACCTCGAAATCGCAGCGCTTTAACGCTGCAATAGAATAAGAAGGACGTGCTTCGTTTGAAATGTCGTCGATAAATTAAAGTAGAAATCTTCGATAACCCTACCTCTTTAATAAAAAAGAACGTAAAATAGAAAGAGGCAAATTAAGTTAAATCAAATGAAATGTATACGATAAACAAAAAGGATGCGCGAACAGTCACAGTCGTCCGTTGGACGCAGTGAGAGAGGGAGAAACTCGAGCTCCGCCGCAAACACACCTCTCGGCGTTTCTCTCGCTAACGATGTGCCGAATCTCGGCATAGAGCAGAGTCCTTTGGCCATCCGATAAGAAGGCGGAGACAGAGAGAGAGGGCGAGTCGTGGGAGGGGGGGAAGGGACTTGTTGGATGCGGAGAAGGTGCGCGGTGGTCGCTGCAAGCTCGTCGGGCAGCACTGGACTAGGTCCGCTGGTATACTCCGACGGCGCTCTCTCTCTGTCCAAGCAAACAGAGCCGAAGCTGCTCTCTCGCTCTGCGGAGGTCTGGGCGCGCGCTCTGCTGTTTGTCACCGCTGTATTTACAAGGCTTCAGCGTGCGACTCTGTTTGCCGATCGTCTGCGGAGCCAGTTGCGAGGCGATACCGGCGCACACTGGCCCGCGGGGCCGTTGCTCTTTCGTCGTCGTACTTGTTTCCTCCCACCTCTCGCTCCCTCTCGCTTATTTGCAGGCGCAGCTGACGAGATGGAGCGTCCTTCCACCGGCTTATCCACTGGGTTTTCCTATATCTGTATAGCTGTACCTGGGACATAGGAATGCCGCGCGACGCGCTTATGCGCGCGGCGTTTGATTTCAATTTGTCACTCGATCGTCACTCGCTCGCCGCATGAGATTGCTTTCTCAATACGTTCGCTCCTCTAGCTTTATCCTACTCCCCCTATGCCGTACCCTCGGCTGGAAGTTTGGCTTATGCGTTATTATTCAAAGCTGCCGCTGGGAGCCGTTCGCGAAACTCGACTGACGACAGTTGGAGGCAAGTTTAGCTAATAGAGCCTGCGAGATTATTATATGTATATAGCTAGCCTCCTGTATTTTAAAGGATGTCTCTCTGCGTGTACTTAGTATTGTCAGTCGGTACGAGTTTGAAAGAACAACGCGACGCAGGCGAGAATGTCGAAATGGCAAGGTTAGATTACGCGAGGTTGGTAATTATAACGCTATGGATACACGCTGTAAACTGCTCGTATTGTTTGGCCGACTCGCGCCGTATACGACTTTGCGTATTATCGATACTCGCGAATGTAACATAACAGCTCTGTCACAAATGAGCGTATACGCACATAAACTTGTACGGCCGAATCTCTCAAAGCATCGGCCATGGGCAAATATGCTTTAGGTGTACGTATAGCGAATTTGCCACCGAGTTAATGTCCCAATGAGAGTTTCTGGTAATGCGACACTAGAGAGAGAGAGAGGCTGGAGACTTTCCATGAAGGCAAGTGCATATCGGTATAAGCGAAACCAAACTCCCTGTATACAGCGAGGCTTGCGACGCACCGGAGCTTCGAGCTTCCGTGACATTGTCAGTCACGCGCGCTGCTACTTGCGTTAGTTCATTGTTCGCTCGGAGATGGGAACTGGAGAAGTCGAGTGTAGTAATGCAGGCAGTATTTCAATGCCGCTATGCCGTTTTTGCTTATTAGCGCGTTTAATTCAAACTTTTATCCACAGCTATCGGGTTGAACCAGCTTGTCTAACGCCAGCATTCCACATCGGCATTACCGTGTCTCGTACGTGTATATCGGAAGATCGAATCCTTCGCGACTATCGGCATTACCGGATCAACCTAGCGACTATGTGCCATATCTGCATTTCGAGAACGACATTTCATCGCGCCGCGTCGCTTGCGCGATATCGGAAAATATAATAATAATAAACAAAGAAACACACACAGGAGAAAAAAAAGAAGATCGAATTTCGTTCGTGTGGTACAAGGGTCGTCGACCTCATTTCCGCAATGTCGTTGTGAGGAGGAAGGTCTAAGTCGTAGAAGAGCAAAGGGGGAGAGGCCGACCCGTCTCTTGCGCTTGTTCCTCGAGCCGGCGAAGAGGGAAAGACAGGGCTCGTTTTCCAAGACGTTCGACAAATTTCCAGGTCGTCGCAGCTCGCTCGGGCCCCTCCTCCGCCCACCTATACCGGTGTAGCCGCTGCCGCTGCTCACGTTGAAAATGTGCCGGCGCCATCGCTGCCACCGCTTGACGTACACACCAATTTCAGTCCTGCACTCGGAGAGACGTCGACTCAGTCAGCGCGACGCTCCGAGGCCTTTCCGTCTCTTCCGCTATAATGCGACCAGAGGGGGGGGGGAGCTTCCCGCGCCCTTTTGACTTTTATTTTCTTATAGCGATAGCAGGCAAGAGACCATAACGCGTACAGCGAGTAGAGAGCAAACGATGATTATCGTTATTTATTGAGGAAAAATCTGGGATGGCCGCTTGCGAAATGTCCACCCAGTGTCCTCCAGCGTCTCATATTGGCTATTTGCCCGCGCGCCAAAAACGCAGAGGGAAAAAAAAGAGTTATAACGGACAGAGCAAGCTTCCCTTGTTCGTCGGCCACTCGTTTCGGTAAATCGAGTCGCGCTGTTATACCACCGACACATTTTCCTCTCGCGACCCGAGCAGACAAGCAGCAAAAGTGTCTCCCTATGGTTAAAGAGCCGCAGCCGTTCGTTTCCTACCCGCAAATGTGCTTTATGACCATTTTACGCGCGGGCCCATTACACCATACCAATATTCCACGCGTGTTATTTGCACGCGCGTGCAACATGTATGGGAGTCACGTGCGCGCTCGCCAAGCAGCTGTAATTAAAGCGCTCTTATTGGGTAATAAGCTATTTATAGCCTCACACTTAGCACTACACACGCGCAACTATACGTAGAGAGGCAGTCGCGTGAGCTTTCCCCGTGTCCCTATATCCTTGCGGATTCGGGAAAGTTCTATTTCCCCCCTTTCCTTCTGGCGTCTTGTGCATTACGGTTTCCCCGTAATGCTCTCGTTCGACGTAATAATAAACACTTTACAGTTATTTGCGTTTCCCAACGCTTTATTATCCGCATGCTTTTGTTTTGCTATTACTTGCAACTGTCTTCGGATTACGCGTTTCGGCCGTATCCTCATCGTTCTCTGATATTTTTTTTTTTTTAAATACGTTTTTACGGGATCAAACGGACGCAAAATACACGTGCACATGGAAAAAAAGTACGATATTTGTTTAATTCCCGATTACGGGGAAATCCATAAATGCATGCTTTTAAATGTTTCCGGTGTTTTTTTGTGCAAAAGCGAAAACAAGAACAAAAATATAATCGTATATGCATTTAGTAACGAGCTATACCTACAGATTATAATACGTAAACTGGAAAAATCCTCGGTGAAAAATCTCACAAAGTCCAGCTTATCAATACAGCGCTCTCGAGCGTCTTAAAAATTGTTATTTACGTACATTTGGTTTGCTACAGTGCAAGGGGACTTGAAGAGAATGTAAGAGAAAAAAAAAAGACGAGAGTAGCCGGGAGAGAGAGAGAGAGAGAGAGTCTACGGTATGCTCGTGCAGCCCGTCGTATAGAATGAAAAAAAAAGTAGAAGTAGAAGAAAAAAAAATCGTACGGCGAGCCTTTTATTTTGCAATCCCGGCGCCACACATAAAACCGAGGCGAAGGCGAATAAAAGGATAGCAAGTACCTCGGGGAGCTTGCGAGCAAAGGCAAAATCAATAGGCAGCTGGGCGAGCAGACGCAAAGGGGGAGCTAATATAAAAAGGACCCAAGAAGAGAGAGGGAGAGAGAGAGAGAGTGGCTCCTCAGAGACAAGGAGTGCGCTGTGTACGCCGGCAGGTATGGAAAGCTCGGCAGCCGAGGAGGAAGACGCTCCTCTATCCGGACGTGGGGGGGGGCGGCTCTCATCCTCCCGCGGCTACAGTGCGGGCATAGGAAGCAACAATTCGCGCCGGGCACAGGAGGAATAATAGCAGCGGCTCTTCCTCCGACGACCAGCGCGCCCCGCGGCGGCTCCTCTACTCCGGCCAATCCAGCGCGTATAGCTTGGCGTATACAGCGGAGACGCTGTAGCCAGCTCCTCCTCCTTCCAGCCTCTTGTTTATGCGTGCACATTATGTCGAGAGAGGGAGAGCTGTTTGCTCGGCCGTAATGCAAGTGCAGTATAGCAGCAGCAGCAACGCCGGCGGTCCTTGGCCTTTTGATTCTCGATTTTCGCCCGAGCTTTTGCCAAGGCTTAATTAGGGCTCTCTCCGAGTTTTGTTTCTCCGCTTCAATTCGCAGCGGCCCGAGAAAGCTAGCTGCGCTTTCGGCTAGCAGTACCTATTACTACTGCCACTACTACTATTGCTATAACCAGTGCTTCGTTGCTGTGCACTGGGAGACAACGAGAGAGAGAGAGAGAGAGAGAGAGAGCTGAACAGCCGATTCGCAGCGGCGTGTATAGCTATATACGATTCGGAGCAAGTCGAGACGTTAAGTACGGCATGTCAAACTGAGCGCGACGATGTTTGCTCTCTCGCTCACTCTCTCTCTCTGTTTACGACTGTCGCTCGTTGTCACGGACGGGCTACGTGATCCTGGCTCTTTGTGCGCGCGGCAAGGGGCTCTGCGCGTAAGCGCGATGAGAGAGAGCCTCCCCCCTCCCCCTTACCTCTCATACACCGAGAATAAGAGTCGCTTTGTTTAGTTGATAAATCAAATTCGCAAATTATTTCGCTCGCGGTCGCGCTCTTTGATAGCAGACAAGTGCCTATTCCGCTGGCTATGCGTGAAACCTTTGTTTTCGAGATATACCAATTTTGCAGTAGTACAACTCTGGTATTTCCCAAAAGCGCCTGTTTTGTTCAACGCTTCAGGATCGTCTGTTTATTACAGTTTCAGTTCAGACGCGTACGTTCGTATAGGGCTTAATTGCAATCTTTCGGTTTTATCTTGGGTGGTAAACTGTAATTTTTTATAGGCGAACGCAGAACGAATAATCGTAGAGCGATTTGAATAAAAGAATCTGATAAAACAGGTGGAAATTGACGGTCGACCGGAGTTTGAAAAACATCAGCCGAGCCGTATAATTATTTTGCGAGGGATAATAATAAATTAGTCTCTCTCGAAAAGTATCTAGATATGAGGCTCGGCCGAAATATAACGACCAGCCGAATGCTTGCTACTCTTGCCGGATAACGTACGACTGCCTTTTATTAAATTCCTTCTCGTATTTTTTTTCTCTGCACTAGCCTTACCACCGGCCGGCATGATTGTCTTATTTTTTTTTTTTTTATTACCCGTTGCAAAAAAAAACCAACACGCACAAAAACAAATAAACGAGAAAAAGTGTCGCCGTCATCGGTGGGCACAAAATTTAATAAAAAAAGATAGACGTACTTGTTGTCTGCGTAATTTTTCCGATATCGCATTAAATATTCCAAACTAAATTATGCGCCGCAGAGCCCCCTCGATTCGCATATCGCGCGAAATCGGGAAATTTGGCACATACGGTATTTCCGGTATATGTAAACGTAAAATCGCAATTTTCACGCTTCCGGAGAAAAAGAGAGAGAGAGTAAAATTTTGCGAATGTAACGAGTTTGGAAATGAAAAAAAAGCGTGTGATCGGCATCGCAAAAAAGGAAAATATTGGCAACACGCTGCCTTTGTGTGCCAGTCGTATATACACGCGTATGTCGCTTTATTGAAGAATACGTTCGATGAATTTCGAGTGCAGTTCGTATATTAAGCAAAAGTTTCGCTCGATCGTTTAGTCGTCCTAAGAAATGCTTTAATTTTCGAAAACAGAGCGTAAATTCAATTAGCAATCCCATCATCTCTTTTACAACTCCTCGCACACTACTTCCTAACAAGGGAAAAAACATTTGAAAATCTCGAACAAATTAGAACGAGGCGAAGAAAAAAAAACAATGGAAAGCCATTAAAACACTTTGAGGACCAATCTGAATAGCGCAAAAGGTAAAGTTCAGCGCTGAAAGAGTGTGTGTGTGGGGGGGGGGGATGGGAAGTTCCGAATTTATCGCGACGAAGGAAATTGAACGGCGAGCGCAATGATAATCCATTACCAGCAAAAAGAGAGAGAGAGAGAGAGAGCGAGGGATCAAGCGCAAGCAAGTGGATATAGAGCAGTGGGCAAACGGTGACAGAGCGAGAGAGGAGCCATAGCGCGGGTACACTTCGCGGGCAATTAAGATTCGCCGGGGGGTGGCTCGGTAAAAGGGTGTAAATTCAGGGTGGGTAAACGCCGTTGGGCTAGCGCGCGTATGTCAACGCATACATTTCGCGTCGCCGCGCGGAATATCTGCTCCTGCCGCGGCATTAATCGACGATAGAACGAGGCGCCCGAAGGACGGGGGGGAGCGACAGGACGACGAGGAAGAAGAAGAGGAGGACGGAGGAGGCGGTGGTCTGGCTTTTCACTCGGCTCTTTAAACAAGTTCGGCCCTCGTCTAATGGGATATCGATATATTCATGGGAGAGCCGTGGCCTGGCTGGCTTCGCTCCTCTCGGGGGGGAAGGGGGAGGATGCGCCGCGCTAGAAGAGCCCAGAGAGTTCGAACGATCCTGAAGAGTCTCGGCTAGCGGATAATCGAGGGAGAGAGAGAGCCCAAGCAAGTCGACCGGACCCTTTCTCTCATTCTCTATCTCGTTGCTGGGCTCGATGATGTATATGTATATGGGAAATAATCCAGGGAAGAGGAGCAGGAAGCCGGTATGAAAAGCCAGGGCGCCTCTCGAGCTCCCTTCCTCCTCTCTCGGGGCTTCTTTCCTCCTCTTTTCTCCACGGAGCTTTCGCCAAACCAAGCCGGGCAACGCGGAGGCTCAGAGAAAGAGAGAACGCGCGCGAGCCACTCGAGTCCTCTCCGCACTCCTGCTACTTGCTCTCTCTCTCTCTCTCTCTCCGACTATTTTTATATTATTATTCGTTGGTTTTAGCCGATCTTTCCGCCGCATCTAGCCGTGGAATCGAGTCGGCTCGTTGTATAATCCGCTTTTCGAAGGGGCCAGCCTCTCTCTCTCTGTATGTACGCTGCGCATAGAGGTAGACCTTCCGCACTTCCTTCCCTCTCGTTCTCCTATCCTCCTTACCACCGATCCTCTCCCTACCTCCGAGTTACCAGAAGTAGGACGAGCGAGGATTCTCATCACTCGGATGGAGCGAAGATTTCACTTTGAGATTTAGAGTGGCGCCATTTCAGCCCTCATCCCCCAGCCCTCTCTATCTCTCCACCTCTCTGACACTGCATTTGGACTAGAGCATGGACCCGGCAATCTCTCTCTCTCTCCCTCTCTTCTTTTCTCTCTTTCTATCACTCTCGCCCATGCTATTGATTATCGCGGAAAATGGCCTGGCTTCGCGGCGAAAATAATTTGGCGCCTCGTTTTCGCGTTTTATGCCTATTCGGTTAATTTAGTTCCAATGCTCGTCTAACGACCCTTTCTGTTTAAGCAGCAACTGATGTTACCGGCTTATCGGTTTAACGTCCGGCTCTCGTTTGTGTATCTCCCGATGCCTTGTTACTCGTAATTATTCATTACGTCGATTTAGAATTGCGACTATCTCATATTCATTTATGTAATCCGTTTGTTGCGAAATAAACGCGATCGGCGCAAACTCTATAACAACCCTCCCCCTTTTTTTTGTAAAAAAAAAAAATAAATTTTAATTTAAAGCACGCGCGATTCTTTCGTTGCTGCCAGGCCTGTAGTTAAAGTTGAAAATTTTTAATTAACTAGAACCACATCTTCTCTCTGCCGTTATTGCTTGATTATCATGTTTTCGAGCTTTTTTCCACTTATCAGACTATGCAAGCTATGCAAACAACGTATAGAGTAAAAAGGGAAAAAGTATATATATTCTTGTCGGAAATAATAAAAAGAAAGAGAAAGAAGAGAGAGAGAGAGAGAAAAAAAACGTTTCATTATTAATATGTAAACGTTATTTGCAGAGCCGACAGAGAAAGCTGTGTACAGGGTATAAGCTCTGGCAGAAGAGTTATAAAAGCTAAATTTGCAGTATAAAAGAATAGTCCCCCGTCTAGCCTGCACAAACAGCCAGACATAGGACTATAGGAATGCAGATTTTTTCTCTGTTTGAAGTGACACAACGTAAGAGCCTGGCATTGAAAGTGTGCAAACTATAGCGTCGAAGCCCGTTTGTCGCGAGTAATGTACGTAAATGCAGTCGGCTCATAATTCTCAATAAATCGGAGCGATAAAAGGAAGAAAAAAAAAGGAATCCCGCTCTTGCCACCCAGGGCAAACTAAAGCTCGTTTAGTTCTTCGATAACTTCTGGACGATAGTGTCCGGGCTGTCCATTAAAACGAATCGCCTCGAGAGCGAAAACGAGCGTCGTGATACGTAATGATATTCGCCCGGAGCATAAAGCGCTTCTCTCTTTTTCATTTGGCCAATCGCGCTGCAATGAGAGACAAACAAATGCTCCGGCTGTTATTGAATCGAAGCGTTACAACGAAAAGCGCCCGTTACTGTTTTCACATGTCGCTCTCGCGCGCGTGTATAAACGAATCGTTGTGTTTCGTCAGCCCCCCCCCTCCCCAAACGCGCGTCGTTTTATTTATTTATTATTTTTCCTTTTTTTTTTATTTGTACGTATCAACCCGCGCAATAACGCAAATGTCCGCGCAAATCACGCGGTCGCTTTCTCTCTATAGAGGTTGATTCATTTCACGCCGTGATTACCGGCCGCGCTCTCGACGATTGCCTTTGCCGTTGCAATTAACGCAGTCCCCCCATCCGAATTTTCCAGTCTCTATACCTTTTATTTTATTTTCCTTCCCTCCGTAATAAGTTGCGAACATAATTAATATACACACTCCCATAGCAGTTGATAACTCGTACCCAATTCCCTTCCCCCCGCGATTATACATACGATTCGTCGCAAACGTTAAAACCATCGTCCGGCAAACATTATTCGAAATCGATACATTTCGATTGCACGAAGAGCGCGCTTTAAACGCCTTTTTCCCTGGGCCGGTCTGTTAGCCGTGATTTCTCGGGGCGTATAGTTAGCATAGAAGCAGCGAATCTCCTCGGCTGTTTAACTCGAATTCCTTAAGCACTACGAGGGTGGGGCTCTCTATAACACTTCTCTCCGCTTGCTCCTTCGCAACCTCTCGCTCTTTTCCCGGCGTTATCTTTCTCTGGCCGAGCCCACGCAGTGGTAAGAGGCTGTGGTAGGGGGGAGGAGAGCAGAGAGCGCTAGCCCGCGAATTTATGGGACTTTTGAACGAACCTCCGGTCCACTCCATTATTCCTTGAGAATTACTCTCCTAGACCTCGGCCCATTTTCCGAGGCTCTCTCTCTCTCTCCTTTTCCATCCCAACTCTCGCGTCACTACGCAAGACTGATCGAGAAGCAGGAGGGAAAGCCTTTTTGATTCTGTACGTGTGCAAGTGTGTAAGGGTGCGCTCGCGAACCACGGGATATTTTCTTTAGCAAGGGAAAGACTGCGAAAGGCGAGCGGAATGAATGAAAATCGAATGGACGCATACAGTGGTAAGCTCGGCACACAATTTCTAAATAACCTACCCTTTTTCTCCTTTTTTTTTTATAGATATATACACGTAATGAATTTATAGTTCCAATAGTTGCTCGTCATCCTTCGAGGCCATTAAGAAAATCAAAAAAGATTCCGGGTAATTAAATAAAGTTAACACGTTTACTTTGATAAATCCAGCTAGATAGAGGGAGGGAGTCGAAAGATAAAGGGGAGCAGAGCGAGAGAGGCAAAAAAAAAATGACTAATCCCGACAATGGAATAGAGCTCCTCGGGACATGGTACACGCTTTCTCAAGTCTCACGATGACGTGTCGGTTTTGTAAAAGAGATTGGTTATCAGGAGCCGAGCTTCTCTCGAGCCCGAGAGACGAGAAAGGAAAAGTCGATGTAGGTAGGAGGTAGGTCGAAGGAAAAAAAAGCCGCGCGATTCTTCTCCCATCGGCGAAGCTTGTCAGGGTCGATGGGATATCGCGGGCGCGCGCGAAAAATTTCCCGGTGTTATTTCGGAAAATGAGCCGCACGAGAGTGGTAGAAGAACGCCGGGTAGGAGGATAGACAAGAAGGGTCAGAACAATAGCCTCGGTCACGAAATGCTCTCTCACGGCGCGAGGGCAAAGCGAATTTTTCCCTCCTTGAAAACGAGAGATCCGCAAGGGTGTGCCGAAGGAGAGAGAGAGAGAGGCGAATAGCGCGATCACAAGGAGTTGGAGAAAATCGAGGGGCCAACTTTTTTCCTTATACAGCCCGCTTTTCCCCTGGCTTTCTCGGACGCCTGCACAACCCTCGTTATCAATTGAATTGTTGCGCTACTACTGCTGCCGCTGCTGGAGAGATAATTATGAATTCGAGAAGAGGCAGGGACTGAGAGGAAGGAAGTGAAGGGCTCGAGGGATGGATGGAAACTTGTTTATCCAGAGATTCGTCGGATACGCTCTGCCGAGCGTGTCGCTGATTATTGCGCGGGCGCGCGGCCTTTTGTTTACCGACCCTCCCCCCCCCTCCTGCCAGCGAACGCGAGCGTCGAGAGCCAACGGTTGACCCAACACTCTTTGCCATTTTACTGTGCGCATGGTGCGCTGGCAGACTGTGATTTCTTTTTTTTTTTTTTTGCTTTTTTTTTTGTTTTGTTTACGAGCGATCGTTAATGCGAGGACGTAGGTGGGCTAATGATTTTCGCGAAATCTGGGTTAGAACACCCGGCGCGGCACTTGGTCGCGATGGAAAAAGAAAATTCCATGGAGGAGGTGGGGAATAGGAAGCGCGCCGCTGGCATCAAGTGCTCGCGGGCTGCGCGTAAACTCGCTAGTGCCGGGATGAATTGCGAGCCGTTCGCGAAAACAATTTGCGCGGATCTGACGGCTTCTCGCGATGGAAGAAAGGCAGCCCCCGCCCCGGGGGGGAGAAAGTGTGACGTAGGCAAAATAATTGCGAAATAACGTTTTTATACGAACGAAGCTAGCCGTAGACGGTGAGAGTTCTTTCTTTACGTCGCTATTGGCAATCTCTCGCGATAAAAGGCGAAAGAGCGCCCGGGTAGAAATGATTGGAATTAAATTATACGTTTATTGTAAAATAACAATGTTATAGGCAGGAAATATTTCGTTAATTCAACTGCACTGCTTATTGCTTATTGATTTAACGAAAAATTAAACCGACTATTCCCGTAATCCCGCGTTTGGTGTATTACTATAAATGCACACCCTCTCGACAGTCATTCAAACAAATCGGAGCCGCACACGAAGCAAAAATAGTTTCGGCATGCTATAAAAATAGGTTAACGGGTGGTTCGAAAGAGGCGAGTGGGGGGGGGGGTGAAATTAATGCCGAATATAAGCGCGGAATTCTGATTTGCCTGCCGCTCTCGCTTAAATCCGGCTTTATTTTTTAAGCCATGTCAGAGTGGTTGTTTCAAACCGGATTTCTGCATTCGAGATTGAAATAGAATCAAACAGATTACAGTAGTAGGATGAAAAGGGAGAAAGAGGCACAACTATAGGGGGGGGGGGTAACGATTCAACTGTCCTCTTTCTACTCCCCCAATATTTTTTTTTGTCTCCCTTTATTTTTCCTCATATTTTCATCGTAATCCGTAAATCTGTCTTGGCAATTACGCCGCCGGGCGCGCATAACGCTGTCCCTATACGTATATTTTGTTAGAATGCCGGATTGATTTACTATTGGCTTGGAATTTGTGATCTTCTGGATGAAAAGCGTCGGGCATTTGACAAAATTCCCTGCTATTCCGTTGATTTTTCCGCTGTATTTTCCCCAATTCCCGATTATGATGTTATTCCTGCGCTAAATATACCAAATTGTATGCATTTAGGGTATAAGCTTCAATTAATCGGATGAAAGGCATACACGTAAGTTGGCGGCTTTTCATACGTATAAATAAAAATAATTCGTATTTTTTTTTGTTCCACCCAGATAATACAGTATCGGAGTCGATTATTCACGGTACACTTCGCGGATACTTTTGTACATTTTTTCCCGCGAGTGTGAAATAGGGCTATCGATTTTTATCTCCGCGAATCCAAGAACATTGTCTCCCTCTCTTCTTCTTCTTTTTTTTTATTTTTTATCGGGCACGAACCTCTCGATTTTCAAGGAGTCTCGAAAATTTAAAGAAGACGTAACAAACCACGGCGTTTTCGTTATAAATTTACACGCTGACCCACAAAAGCGTTGAAATTTTAAAATAGCAAACAATTTACCATCGCGACACGATTTTAAAAAAAGAAAGAAAGAAAGAAAAACCCAGCTCTTGTGTATACATCTCGGATAAACTGGCAAGGGGAAGGGGAGCGACGTCGGGAAATCGTCGTCTCCAAAGCCTAGCGCTGGTGGGACTCTCGATATTCCGCGGCACATCCGAATCGAGAGGGGAAGGCAATCTCGGGATATGTACGCGCGGGGAGTCATCCGTCGCTGGGCGTTATGATATTCGCGCAGCCTCCTGCAGCGGCAGTCCTTTATTCCAAGTTCGCGGATGTCACTTAGCTCTTGCGAACTAAGCGCCCCTGGCTGTCTGCGGCCGAATATAACTCCGCGGACGTGTAAATATACGAGCGCGATGCGACCGCACGCGGGATTGATCGGCCCTAGGCGACCTTCCTCCCCGATTTTCCCGCTCTATCCCCATATAAGCGAGCGTATGTGTGTGTGTGGGGGGGGGGGTACGTGTGGGGGCAAAGAGCCGCGCGGGGATACATTGAGAAAAATAGATTCCAGGCCTGAGATGAATAATCCGCTCAACGTCATACTAGACGTCCCCCGAACTCGAGACCTGTGCAAACGAATAGACTCTCCTGCGAGTGACTGCAAAAGTACCCTCGCCCTTCCACCTTCTGTCTTTCGGACGCCCAGTTTTATTGATGTCCCTTACGACAAGGATTTGTTTGCCAAGGGATAAAAAAGATGAGATTTAGGGACGTCTGATGAATGTATAATTGATAAATGAAGTGTAAACAAAGTTTTTATCGTTTATCAAAATTGAGGAAAGAAATCGTATAACAAGGTAATTGTAATTCGAACGTAAGGTTGTAAAACGACGGAAAAATGGCAACTCGCGTATATACGCCTAGACAAAGGGGCTTCGTGAAATTTATTGAAAATTCGTCCGTACTTGTATTCTTCAAGTCGAACGAAGTACGCGAGCGAGAGTCGCTTTGAGGCGCGCCCCGCGTAGAGTGCACATTATATTCTTTATCCGAAATGGCCGCTGTATATTGACAGCTCGGCTAAAATATTCAATTTGATATCGCGAAGGCCTTTACTGCTAGAGAGAGAGAGAGAATCGATATTTATGTCGGCGATCACTCTTGAATTCGGTGCGCACACATACACAGACACACGGGCGTGGAAAGAAGTGTAGCTCGACGAAAGCAGCCTCTAACATCACGTGGCCCCTCCCCTCCGCTCCTTAACCCCTCGACGGGCTTTTTGAAATACGTAAACGAGCTTTATAAAATCTTATGCGCGATATATTCAAATTTCACGCCAGCGCGCGGAAAAAAGAGAGAAAGAGAATAACGACCGCCCCCTTTCCCGTAATCCGTCAGGATTATTATACGTGCGTGGTATATTTATCGACAAAATGATTATTTGTCGGCTATAAATAAAATTCGCTCTCTCTCTCTTCTTTTTTTCTCTTTATCGTCGCACTTTTATTTGAGTCGTTTATTATTTTTCGTTTTTGTCCGTACTTATTAAATGTGATTAGAATTAATGGTAACGATGAGTACTACTGCCGGGTATAGGGAGTTTATTATTTTTCTCGGTTTCGAGAAAAATGCGTTGAATGTAAGCAGAGGAAAATAAAAGAAAATCACGTTCTAATCGTTAATACCGTTTCTATCTCTTATTAAGAAATTGCATCGATATTTTCCAATATTCCCTTAATTAGCTCAATACGAACGATCGGTTTATTTTTAATTTCTATATAAAAACGAAAAACTCAATTTTCCACGCTGGGCAGTAGCTCAATTTGCTGAGCAGCGGTGGCTAAAATAAAAACAATTGCGTCGGATAAATTTTACTTAAAGCAATATAAAAGCCCCGAAATAAAAATGCGATTATTTTCAATCATTCCCTTTTGCGTCACACTTGCCATCCGTATCCTATCCAAAAGAAAAATCAGCCGACAGACAAATAATACAGTATATAGGATGGAGTGTCAACAAGCGGTCATAAAGTGCTGTCGATCGCGTCTAAATCCGATAAAGCCAATGGAGCGGTAAAGGCGGGAAAGGGGCCGAAGATGCAAGAGAGAGAGAGCCGCGGCTCGCCGGTGTAATATTTTAATCGGGCCCCGACCGCAGACTCCCATCGTCGGACAAGCGCGCGCGCCGGCCGAGGGACGGATCTCGGCGCGCGCAAAGTCCGAGAGTTTGAGACGCGCCGGCTGCGGCGACGGTCAGAACCGATGCGGGCGAGCCAGTCCGGAGGGTACAAGAGAAGCGGTGCCAGGGGTGGGGGGTGGGGTAGAGCGCGAAATGAAAATTGATTGGGGTCTTAGCGGCGGCTCGCTTACCTAAGTAAGCCGTGGAGTTTATGAGGGTGAAAGGGCGACGGGGTGGTTCTGCTGGTGGCGGTGCTAGTGGCAAGAGAGAGACTGGGGAGGGGGGTCGATGGACGGAGGGATTGGCGGCGGCGGCAGTGGTCCCGGCAATAAACGCCAGCGGCCGATCTCCAGCGGCGCGTGATCGAGATTTACGAACGCACCGGACTAGAGCTGCGGCAATATCGAGCGCGCCCGGCCCACGAGAAATTCCTCCCAGCGTATTTCTCTCTCCCTCTCCCGTGCCAAACTTTCACCGAACTAGACACTTGCTCCCATACCTAGCAAATTAGATCAGTCGCGCTTGAAGGAGCAAAAATCACAGGATAAGAGAGAGAGAGAGAGAGGCCAAGAGGTATATTACGGACAGAGTCAGTTGCGCGCGGCGGTAAAAGTTCGCACCGCACAGTCCAGTGGGACTTTTCCGCGAAAATAATGGGGGAGGATAGAGGGGAGGCGCGGCACAACGGGCGAAGAAGGAAGGAAGGCGCATACAGCGCTAAACAATTTCGAAGCTTCTTTTCGCCGCCGGCAAACAAACGAGGCAATCATTAGGCCCGACACGTGCGCCGGCACTTAGTACCCGAGAGGGGGGGAGGGCGCTTCATTAACGCGCTTTTAAGGAAGAAAAAGTCGAAGGTTCGCGCGCGCGCAAAACACGGGCCGCCCGCTGACAAGGCTACGTCTCCAAGCGAAAATTGATTAGGCTTGGCTCTGTGTGTATGGCGGACTTGCATGTGTACACGGAGAGACTGGTTCAGTAAAAATTATGGTAGTTCCAACGGTAATCTTGGACCTCCTTGTTCGCTACCATAATTTTTATAGACAATTTCC